>CAUYPK010046026.1:0-30301 GCA_963574355.1 Loris lydekkerianus
GCACAATAATAAAATACACAACCAGAACAAAACCGCTCCCACCAAAAAAAAAAATGACCGTCAAACATTTTGGGATTGACAAAAAATCACGCAAAAAAAAAAAAAAAAAAAAAAAAAGTTCTCATAAAATCAGCAGATAGCCGCTGAGGTCATAGGTTGGGTGCACCTATTAAAGTCTTTTTTTTCTTTTTTTCTTTTCTTTTTTTTTTTTGAGACAGTGTCTTACTATGTTTCCTTAGGTACAGTGCTATGGTGTCACTGCTTACAGCAACCTCAAATCAACTCTTGGGCTTAAGTGATTCTCTTGCCTCATCCTCCCAAGTAGCTGGGACTAGAGGCAACCACCACAATGCCCGGCTATTTTTATTGTTGAGGTTGTAGTTGTCATTGTTGTTTTAGCAGGCCTGGGCCAGGTTCGAACCCACCAACCTTGGTGCATGTGGCTGGCACCCTACTCACTGAGATACAGGTGCTGCCATATTGAAGTCTTTTGATTGTGAAATGGTGTCATTCAAAATGAGTCAGTTTATAGGTAACATAATAAAGAGAATGAAATAAAATTTGTGAATTAGAAATATAGTGCCTCCAGAAACCAGAGGGCCTGAAACAAGCTGTGGATAGGACTTTAACATGAATTGTGGGGGAACATGACTTAGTCCGCACCACACTGTGTCTAAGATTCTTTTTCTTTGTCCCTTCCTATCTTCCCTCCCTCCCTTCCTCCCTCCCTCCTTTCCTCCCTCCTTACCCTCTCTCCTTCTCTCCCTCCCTTCCTCCCTCCCTTCCTTCTTTTGTTAGTCCCTAGAAATACTTTGGGGTGTTGTTGTCTATCCTGCTCATATTTATAAATTCCTTCTTCAAGAAAGCCTCACATTGGGGTTAAGAGCTTCTCCTACAGCAATGGCTGAACCAACTCCTAGGATAAGGCATAAGGATGTTGTGGTTCTTTTCTCTATAACACTGAGGATCAGGATCTTTGTTAGATCACACAAGCACAGGCAATAGTGGCAGCAACAATGCACTTTGTAGGTTCTTAATTAGCCACTGTCATAGTCCACCATAAGGCTTTTATATTTACTCTCTCTTATAACTGCGTATTTAGTCTTTTATCTCTAATCACTGAATGGGCCCATTCCTTGCTTGTGCAGAGTTTAGGTCTTTGACCTGCCTGCTCTACGAAGCAGTGGCCAATGCCCAGTTAAGTACAGTCCAGCTGCAGGGAGAGAGAGGAGGGGGAAGCAAGGGGAAAGGAGGGAGAGTGATTGGCAGGATCTCACCTAATATTCACAGTGTGAGGGTGTTCAGCACACCCCCTGGGCAAAGGGCTCAACTACAACTTCAACTTTACCTCAGAAATGAAAATAATGTAACCTAAACACTTGTACCCTCATATTAACCTGAAATAAAAAAAATAAAAAAAATAAAAAAACATAACAAGTAAGTCATAGAATAAAAATAATTATCCTAGGCTAGCATCAATCAACTTATGCTAGAATAAAGAAAACATCCATCCTAAAACACTCAGACAAGTTCAGGCCACGACACAAGGCCCAAGGCCACTTTAAGGGGGTCCTCAGTCTCCTATCCCTGTCCCTAAATGCCAATTATTAAAACTTCCAACTTAGCTCAGTCATAGCTAAAATTGAGGATTAGTAGAACTCAGCAAATGCACCTCAAAGGCAAAGGCCAAAGAAGGTGCTAACACAGGGCAGAGTCAGCCAGCAAGAGCAGGGGAAGAACAGCTCCCTCTCCTGGTGGGCGTGGTGGTCCTCCCCTGGACACCCTGCTCAGGGTGCCAGTTCTCAGGCCTACTCTTCTGAGCAGGATCAAAACCCTCACTTCACGTTGTATTTGGAGGACAAGACTGACAGTAACACACAGAGACACTAAAAGTCTGTGAAAATATTTATTATAATAATGAGACTTTCTGGGGAGGGGAAGGAAGCTGTTCAGGAGGTTTGGACAATGGTAGGACAGAGCACAGAAAGGAGATGTTGCTTGCACTGTTATTGGGGTTAAGAGGTGAGGCAAGGATGAAAGTTCTCATATATGGAAAGGGGCTTGTGTGACTTGAACCTGGGCTTTGTCATCACTTTTCCTGAATGTTTTCCTGAATGTGGGACCAAAAGGGATAAAGAAGGTGAAAACTAAAAGTTTTCATCAATAAATCATCAACAAAATGGAGCCATATCTCTTTAAAACTTTGCCCATTATCTAATTTATTTATTTGACAAGTTCAGTTTCCATTTTAAAATTGCCTATTTAGAAGTTGTAATAAGCAACCTTGGAAGATATTTTTATTTTCAGCAGAATCACTTGATTGAATCCTTCTGGTCATGTAGTCACCCACTTCCTTAAAAGAACATCAGATTTATTATTGGTGGCTTAGTGAAGAATTTCATTTTTGATAACACTCGAAATATGAGCTTGTCCTCAGTGGAAAGTGTGGGACTTTGGGAGCCAAGACGTTTCCTGAGAGCAAATTCAATTTGAACTGATGGCCCATTTCTCTTTGAGCTTCCCTCTGATCAGAACCATCCCGCCGGATTGAAATCATTCAAAAAAAGGGGGGCTGGCATAAAAGTAGGTATGCTTCTGGATAATTTTAAACATATAAGTGTAAGCTAAAGAGCACATAAGAACGCCTTTCGACCAAAGGAGAGAGATGATTATCACAAATAATAATAGGTGATTGTACAATCACCAGTGATTAAATAGTTGTAAGTGATGCAACGCTTGAGGGTAGCAACTGAGTGCAGTAGCGAAAACTTTGGCTCTCTTCACCACGTTCTAAAGCCTATTTGTAATTACAGCAGAAGGTTCATCATTCCAAGAAATGGGAATTATCTATTTGCAAGTTGAAAATCATGTGAGTGGCAAGCAAAAAAATGCAGTGGAATGGAAACCGCCTAGTGAGGTGAGCAGATCCCTCATATTTCCATCTGAAAGGATCTAAAAATGGCTGCCTCTGAGTTATCCTTGTTGTTTCTGGGTAATTCACTTGGGAAAGGAAGAAAATTTGGAGACTGAGAAAGAGATATGTTGTACTTCTGTTGCTCAGGACACGTAATAACGCGTCTGAACAATATGTAACTGTGTATCCATATTCCAAATTTAAGGTGCAGGTGATAAAATATGTGTGTGCCTTCTCCTGCCTTCCAGAATGTTCCGGAGTCCCAAACTTGACTTTTAAAAACAATGTCAAGAAAGGTGGAGTTATAATTGCTAAATGAAAATGTTTTAGGCAGTTAGTTCCAAGCTTGCATTCTGTCATTATCATTTGGATTTTGCGAATCTCACGAAACGATCAGGTGCCAAAGTTATCCTGGTTGATCATTTACTGAAATGAAAACTAACAGGAATGCATTTAGGAAATAAAAGATGTCTATAATTTCAAGTATAATAAATAATAAAAATACTATATCACTTTGGCTGTTCTCTATGTGGATTTATAATTTTTTTTCTAAGCCCCCATTCTCATGATGGTGGAGAAAAATCGTTCAGGAATTCTTTTGCTCACAGGCAAACTTTGTTCTCTCTTTTGTACATTACGTTCTTTTCTCTGTCTTTACTATATAAATTAGAATTGTGGTGGTTGTGTCTCTTTTAGGGATCCTAGCCGGAAAGTGAGAAACACTGGAAAAGGAAGTGTTATGCTATCTGTGTTTTTACCTTCTCAATTTTAGCCGTGAGGTGAAATAAAAACCATGATAGTTTGTATTTCATAAACTATAATAGTATTTATATTTCATACTAAATATAAACTATTTTTATCTAAAATACTTTATACTTTGTTTTTTTTTTTTGGGTTTGTTTGTTTTCTGAGCCTCAAGCTCTTGCCCTAGGTGGAGTGCGGTGACGTCACAGCTCACAGCAACATCCAACTCCTGGGCCCAAGCGATTCTCTTGTGTCAGCCTCCCAAGTAGCTGGAACTATAGGCGCCTGCCACAATGCCTGGCTATTTTTTGGCCCAGGCTGTATTTGAACCTACCAGGTCCAGTGTATGTGGCTGGCACCCTAGCTGCCTGAGGTACAGGTGCCAAGCCAGATAGTTTATAGCTTTTAAACTAAAATAGTTTATATTTAGTATGAAATATGAATAATAATAAAAAATAGTAATAAATATAAAAATAAAGTCAACATTGGTATAGAAAAGGACTAAATTGAAGATGAGGTGTCTCATCCCTGTGAACTAAGGGAAGATACCAGGGCGAATATGATGTGTTCAAAAGTCTTTGGCATTCTAGACTGTTCTAAATATGTAGAATTAGGGAATTTTTATTGAAAATAGTTTATTTCATAATAGTATTTATATTTCATAGTTTCATATATTTCATAAATAGAAACTATTCCAGTTTAAAAATGATAAACTATTAAAGTTTATTTAATAAAAATAAACTATATAAATACTATTAATAAATACTATTAAATCTACCCTATAAATACTATTATAAACTATAATATATAGTTTATTTCATATACTATAATAGTATTTATATTTCATACTAAATATAAACTATTATAGTTTGAAATATAAAGTATTTTAGATAAAAAAATTCCCTTATAGTATACATTTAGAGCAGTCTAGAATGCCAAAGACATTTGAACATGCCATATTTGCCCTGGTATCTTCCCTTGGTTTACAGGGATGAGACAGCTCCTCTTCAATTTTATCCTTATCTACACTAATATTGATTTTATTTTTCCCGTTGCCAAAAGAGAGAAAAAATGTCAATTTCCATTTTTAAGGATAATGATTTTACCTGTACACAGGTTTTATCTTCTTTAGTCTTCTCAGCATCAATGTTCTAACATTGTCTTTAATTTATCATTCTTTGGGCTAAATATTCTGACAACTAGACATATGCAAATTACTTTTGACTTAAAAATAAAAGTAGAAGGCCAGGTGCTTTGGCTTATGCCGGTAATCCCAGCTCTCTGGGAGCCAGAGGTGGGTGGATTGCCTGAGCTCACGAGTTCAAGACCAATCTGAGCCAAAGCGAGACCTCGTCTCTAAAAATTGTCAGGCCTTGTGATGGCACCTGTGGACTCAGCTATTCAGGAGGCTGAAGCAAGAGAAATTGCTTGATTCCAAGAGTCTGAGGTTCCTGTGAGCTATGATGCCACGACATTCTACCGGGGATGACAAAATCAGACTCTGTCTTAAAAAAATAAAAAAGTAAAAAAAGTAAAAATGATACTTTTATAATATCAGTCTCTCCAGATATTGCCTATGGCAGCCAATAGGGAAGTTCCCAATATTATGATTCTTCTCATGCCAATAGGATTTGCAATGGAGAATGATGTGTCTATGCTCTATGATGATGTAAGATGTTATGAGAAATAACTCAGTAAGCGAAACTCTCTGTACTATTTTTGCAACTTGTCAGTAAATATAAAATTAATTCAAATAAAAGAAATTTTAAAAGAAAAAATAAGAAATATTATATATCTAGCTTTTATGCAGAAACATGTATGAGCTAGCCCAGATTCTCCAAATTTTAAGATTCCTACCATGTAACAGGTAATCCAGAAGGCAGACATTTGCATCCTGGGTCCCATTGTGATCATAACGTTGAATAGACGTCCCTGCTTATTTAAGATGAGAACAGCGTGATACAAACAGGAAATACATCTTTACCTTTAGGTTCTGAAATGTTGGGGTTGCTTTTTACCAATGCATAACGTTTCTTTATCTTGCTAAATAGAAAAATAAATTCTTAGAATTTGGTGCTAACAAAATAAAATCCTAATACAATGTATTGCTTCATTATCCATATGATCAGCAAAAGAAAGTTATTTAAGGCTGAAAAGATGGTGATACACATTGTAGAGCAGCAGAGCTTTCTGTAAAATATAGTTAGTTGCAGACCATACATCTAGTTGTGATAAAGGAAAACACTGAACATAGAAAGAAATAGAATGCATTAGTTACTCTTCACTATGTTTAGCAAAATACTGCAAGAAAAGTAAGATCTCAAAATAAATTGGGCAGTTTTTAGTGCCAAATAAAGGAGAATAAACTGTTTTCAGAAATCTAAAGCTTTGTTAATTTTTTTTTTTTTTTCTTGAGACAGTTTAATTCTGTTCCCCCAGCTAGAGTGCTGTGACATCAGCCTAGCTCAGAGAAACAAACCTTTGCCTCAGCCTTTGAAATAGGTGGGACTAAGGGCACCCTCCACATTCCATTGAGTCTTCCCAAGAGCTAGGATTTGAGGTGTGAAGCACGATGCCCAGCCTACAAATCTGGAGCTTGGTAATAATTAAAAAGGTAACTGTTTTTTAGACACTAATCAGTAGGGAAAATATTGAGGAATTTTTAGAGGAACAAATAAAATATAGCTTAAAATTAAGCCCTCAAGGTTAAAAAATATTAATTGTTCTCAACTAATTTATTGGCCTCAGGGCAAAAAATCAAGTGAAAAAATTGTTTCATAACTATTATACTTTAAACTTGTGACTGGAATAGGCACATCAGGAAAAAAAAAAAAAAAAAAGCCTGATTACCATTATGACATCCAGTAAATATTTTCAAATGGAAAAAAATGCCTTGAGGAACAGAGACTGTGTACCTCTTAGTATGTACCCACCAAGATCAGCTCGCAAGGTTTGTGGCTATTGAAACATGACAGTAAAGCTGACTAGAGTCAAAGTGACAAGTATCCAATGACATTTTTTAAGGGGAATGTGCTGTCAAAAGAACTATTAGCTTCGACCACAAAAGATAATTGCTCTTGAAATGACTCTCGACCTCAACTGTCTATGGATAGACAGTAACTTGCGAGCAATTTGCAGCACCCAAGGAAAGCAGATTCCCAAGTTCATTTCCGTGACAGCCATGGCAGTCGGTGGCAAAGAAGGCTGTGTTCTTACCGTGTGTTACATTCTTCCATTGCCCAAATGGTTTTCATTTCTGTTTATCGGGCCCCGTTCCTCCATGCTTTGGGGGATATATTTTTGAGGGCAGATAACACATCTTTCTAAATTCGTACACCCCCAAACAAGATAGCCAAAGTCATGTTGACCTAAATACTCATTCATCATTTTAAGAGAAATGTCTTTCCACCTAGAAAACTGGCACTCAGTCTGATGCCGTGATTCAGTGGGACTTATGACTGAAGGGGGTAAGCCCTGTGTTCAGAAAGAGAGTGAACAAACTGGTGACTGGAATAAACCATAGGGGATGTTAAAGTTTTCATAAATTTGGCAATTTTTATTTCATTCCTGAAAGAATACAAATTGAATGCAGTCATGAAAATAAGACTCGCTAGGACCGTGATGTTTGAACTGACGTGTCACTTCTGGGCAGAAGCCCTTATTATTTCTTGTACAAATTTCATATTTCTGTCCCATTTCTGCCATGATAATTCCAAATTTTCAAAGTTCCATGCGCTTGGATTCTGCATGAGGACAACAAAATCCTCTGTTGACCTGAGGTGGACATGAAGTCTAAGGGAGGAATAGACTTCGGGTATTTTAAGCACCGTGATATAAACACTGTTTGCTATCGCAGCAAAACTGCAGTGCATTCTGACTGCTACACTCTGCTTTGTTTTTCTTTACTTACCACATTTTGAACACTGTCATTTATATGTGTTTCAAAATTTTCACTGATTTTTTTTTTTGTCCCATTGCAATCTGTGTTATATTTATTTCCATATGACTAAAATTGGTTCATTCACTTTACCCCAAACTGATTGTGGTGAAATTCCCCAGAGATTTTTGGTCCATATTTTACTAATAGAAATGCAACATGATTCAATTGTTGTTGTTGTTGTTTTTTAACTTAAACTCTTTCCTTTGCTGAATTCTGCGACATCATTGTACTTTCATCCCACATTTTCTCTTACATCCTTTACAAATTTTTCTTTTCCATTGCCTAAATTGTAATGTTCACTACAGTTTTAAACTCATTCATTCCTCCCTGCTTCCTCTGAGAAAAGCATTTACCTTCCACCACATCTTTGTGCAGCAGTGTAGGTGGGGTTCCTAAATGATTCTCTCTAGTCCACATCACTTTGTGAAGTTCTAGAAACTTTGTCCACTCTCTCCTGATACCACTTGTATCTTGACCTCAGCATGTCCAAAGTAAACTTATTTTTTCATTCAAATGTTAAATAAAGATGCTTCATCAAATGTATGGGTTGAGAGTGCCATATACTTTGACTGAACAGAGATAATTCAAATAAGATGGAATAGGATTGCAGAGAATAATGAGATATTTCTCATTTGGAATCATGCTGGAAAAAGTGGAGAAAAAATGTTGCTTTGAATATGGCCATATCCTTTGAATACGTTCCTTGTTGTGATTTCCTTTCTTGGTGGACAGTGGCACCACACCTCCAGCTGGATGTCAACCCTATTAACTTGGGAGTATCTAGAGCTTTTGTCTCTCCCTGACCATGTACATTAAATGATGACTAAGTCCTGCTTCCCCTAACTCTTTAATGTGAGCGATCATCGTATTTCTCTTCATTCCCATTCCTTTATTCCAGGATTTTGTGATGTCTCACTGGGTTTCTGCACAGCTGCCGCAATGCCCCATTCTTATTGTCATTCAGTTCCTGCTCTGCCATGTGGCCCAAGTCATCTCACTAATGTAAAATTTGGCACAAGCCACTCTCCTCAAATTTCTTCAAAGGCTGCCCCTTTTGCAAGCAGGATTAAATCCATGCTCCTTACTATACTTATAATGGTCTTTCATGTCCAATTTAATTCCTTCTCAAAATTCATCTTTTTTGCATGTTCTCGATTAATTAACATGATTAATCCACACTGAAGTGTTTCTCATTCCTTGAAGCTGTTCTTCACCTTGTTACTCTGGCCAGCGTGTTTCTCTTCACCTGAAAAAGTCTCTGTTATTCAATTAACACAACCCTTGCTCTTCCCTGCTAGGCTCCATGATACTCTTTGCATCCTTATTATCAACATCTCCCTTCTGTGCTGTCTTTATTAATGTTTTTGCCTCTTTCTTCCAATATACTGCTAAGGTCTTTGATTACAGAGATCAATGTTTATACTTGTTTGTGTCTCTGCTGTCTAAAATACCAAATGACTAATAGTAAGTATACAACATTTGTTTGTTAATAAATAAATAGAATTATTTAATGTGAATATTTCACTGCATTCAAACTTACACAGAAATAAAACCGTGCATTCTTTAGCTAATGAAAACATAGTTATTCATCTATTGGTGAATTTCTTTGACCACAAACACACAAAATTTCAGTTTTGAAATAATTTAAATTCCAGGAGACTGTTAAAGGATTAAAATAGTTCTGTATTCGTTATTCCTTTCTAGTTTTATTCTCTTAATGGGTATGTTATAGAAATTAGCTGCCCATATAGATCTTTTTTTTTCCCACTTTTTCCAGCAAGATTCCAAATGAGAGATATCTCATTATTCTCCACAATCCTATTTCATCTTATTCAAATTATCTCTGTTCAGTCAAAGTATATGGTACTCTCAACCCATACATTTGATGAAGCATCTTTATTTAATAGGTCAGAAAAGCTTCTTGATAATTTTCTTTCACATTACTGAGGAGAGGTTTAAAGAAAAATAATGTTGATCTTACTTAATTCTGCCTTCCTTCTTAACCATCCACTCAAAAAGAAAAAGTATGGCTTACATGATGATATTTAAAACTATGAATAAATTTTATTCAGTACATTTGATAAATGGAATATTAATAAGTGTAAATAATTTAGGTAAAATTTCATCCCAATAGTCAACATAGTCTTCCTGGCATTTTCCCAGTTACCCTGGCATGACATTTACATTTCACATTTGCTGAGTTTCACCCTTGCCCTTGTAAGATGCCCCGTAGGTGTGATTCCACCAATACCCCTCCCCCCCACCCCTCCCCCTCCCTCTTCTCCCTTTCCCCCTTTCCCCTATTCTTAGGTTGTAACTGGGTTATAGCTTTCATGTGAAAGCCCTAAATTAGTTTTATAGTAAGGTTGAGTATATTGGGTACTTTTTCTTCCATTCTTGAGATACTTTATTGGGATGAAAATGTGTTAAATGGTCTATGAAGCTAGTGTATGATGCCCCATCATCATATCAATGTACGCAGCTATGATTTAATAATAAAAATAAATAAATAAATCTTTAAAAAAAATTAGGTAAAATTTAAATTATTACCTTGAAACTCTCATAAATATTGTTAGAGAACAGAAATGGCCATTTGAATTTGAAATACTTCTAGTTGCTTTAACTGTTTATGTAAAATGCTTATGCAGTTTACTCTATAATGAATTAATTAATTAAGCTGAAGTGTAATGTTTATTTTATCTACAGAGTACAATGAAATGGAAAGTTTCTGTAACATGAACATTTCTTTTTCTAAAACACAACCCTCAAATTCCAGCACATGATTAAAATAGAATGATTTCAAATTAACTAGGGAACAGACAATCATTTCTTGAGAATATTTTAAAATTAAAAAAAAAAAATTTAGTCTCAGTGCCTGTGGCACAGTGATTACAGCTCCAGCCATATGCACCCAGGCTGGCAGGCTTGAACCTGGCCCGGGCCAGATAAACAACAATGACAACTGCAACAACAACCACAACAACAACAACACAAGCTGGTGTTATGGTGGGCACCTATAGTCCCAGCTACTTGGGAGGCTTAGGCAAGAAAATCGCTTAAGCCCAAGAGTTGTAGGTTGCTATGAGCTGTGATGCTAAGGCACTCTATCCAGGGCAACATACCAAGACTCTGTCTCAAAAACAAAACAAAACAAAACAAAACAAAACAACAAATTAAAAAAAAACCACATATGTATTTATACATCCTTATAAAATGCCAAAGAGTGAACATAAAGAATAATTAAAAGAACATTTGAAGTAAATTCAGTTTTAACAAGTTATTGAATTACTATTTGTCTTCTATTATTAAACACTATTACTTCAATGTAGACTAAAATATGGATTATATTACCACAGTATTCCCAGCCCACTGGGAGCTTTAAACACACACAGATACATACATATGCATTTAACATGTAACATGTTGGGAGAACATACTTTGATAAATGCTTGGAAGTAATTCTGACCTTTTAGGAAGTCTCGAGTACAGCAGGTTCCACACATTTTCTTGAGAAGACATGTTAAAACATATAATAGAGTGAAAGAATTTTTTTAAATAGATCTTCTGGTGCTAACTGGAAGAGGATGGAGTAAGAAGGTAAGAGAAAGCCAACAAAGATATTTTAAAGGCAAAAAACTGCTGATGTGAAAAAAGGATTCTTTCAAACCAGTGAAATTTATTAAATAGGCAGCTACATTATTAATGTTTGGAGGAAAAAACAGAAGCCAAGTTTCATGTGATTTTGACTGAAATAGCACAGGTGGATCTCAGTACCTAAGAAGGAAATGGGGATCTGAAAACCTTAGGTTCCTTCATATCGAGCAAAATCAGTTCAGAGATGGTAGGACTTCTGAGAGTATGGATATTTGCTTTAGAGCTTAAGAAGTTGAGGCTCCCCCCAGTATTTTAACAACAAATGATACTTCTAAATTATAAATAGAAATAGTATTTATCAAAGTGGTAACCTTGGAACTAGGCATAAAGGATCTAACACTTGCTATGTATCCCTGGAATTTAAATTTCATGGGAAAAGCGTATGTATTACAGCCTCTCTAGCAATGTCTGGCACGTACTTGGAACTTGCCTAAGAACAAAAAAATAACCCTAGAAGGATGAAAGGCGATGACATCAGTATTTAAATATGGTTTCATAGATATCATTAAAGAATGATGGATGGTGCTCTAGAAGAAATATACTGATGAAAGCACATACACACGTTCGAAATAAACAGACCTAATGGTTGGCAGAAATTATGGAGAGAGAGAAATACCCTTTATGGAATTACTATAATGTCCTGGATATATAGTCTTAAATTATCAAAATAAGAAATAATATGATTCTATATGAATCAGTGTTTTTACTTTCAAAACATTCTTCACAATCAAAGGAATGTGATAATGTTGTTGAATATGATAGGGGTGGAATAGGATTTGAAAGAGATTATTTGAAAGATTATAGTATTTCAGTTCTAAGACAGGTCAATGGGAGCAAAAAGATAACTTTCTTGTCCCTTCTTCAAAAATATAATTTTACTGTCAGGACATAAGATGGCTTTGAGCACTGTGATTATAGCTATAAGCAGGTGGTGTAAAGAGCTCTAGGCTTAATGGAGAAAATAGAGATCTTTGGTTCACTTTTGAGAATGATGTCTAAATTAAAAATCTACTTTGAAAACTTCTATAACCTAGAGTAACATATGATAGTTACGTATATGTACAAGAACACATACACACACAGAGTCAGCCTTTGGTATCCATGGTTCTGCATCTGGATTCAGCCAAAGAGAGGGAGAGAGAGGGGGTGAGGAAGAGAAACATTGCGATGAACTGACTAGCATGGCTATGGAGGCTGGCAAGTCCACATTTGCAGTGTTGGCCAGCAGGCTCAAGGTACTGGAGAGCCAATGGTGCAGGTGAATCTGAAGGCTAACTGTTGGACAATGTCCCCTTGCTCTGGGAGGCCAGCTTTTTTTTTTTTTTTTTTTTTTTTACTTCAACTGATTGGATGAGGTCCACTCTATTGTGGAGGGTGATTGTTAGCTTCCTCAAAATTCACCAATTTAAATATTAATCTCATCCACAAATGACCCCTGGATTGACATAAAAATTAATACTATAATGGACATGATGATGAAAGTATGAAAAACATGTTTTCAGAGAAAAAAAGCTAAAATTTGGGACTAAACACACACACACACTAAAGGGGTACATGGAAGCTGTTTTTGAATATGGCTTTATTAAAAGTACATTCATTCATTCATTAATCAAAATTTATTTAGTGCCTACAATATGATAAAGACTGTCCCAAGTATTTAATGTGTATTGTGAACAACAAAAAATCTTGTCACTTGAAATTTAATTTTTAGCACTGAAAAGGCAGGAATTTAGGACTCAAGGTAAGAAAGAAATTTCTGGCTAGGTACAGTGAGGTATGCCTATAGGCCGTTACGTGAGAAGCATGAGCAGGAGGATCCCTTGACCCCAGGAGTTCAAGTCCATCTGGCAACATAGCCAGACTCTGCCTCTAAAAATACAATATAATATACATATAATATTTACACACACACACACACACATACACACACATATATATGTATTTTTTTGGAAACAGAGTCTTTTTCTGAGACTCACTCTGTCATCTTTAGTAGAGTTTCATGGCATCACAGCTCACAGCAACCTCCAACTCTTGGGCTTATGTGAATCTCTTGCCTCAGCCTCCCAAGTAGCTGGGACTACAGGTGCCAGCCACAATGCCTGACTATTTTCATTGCAGTTGCCACTGCTGTGTTAGCTGGCCGGGGCCAGGTACCAACCCGCCACCCTCAGTATATGGGGCCAGCACCCTACCCACTGAGCCACAGGCACAGCCTGAGACAGAGTCTCACTTTGTTGCCCTGGATAGAGTACTATGGCGTCATAGCTCACAGCAACCTCAAACTCTTGGGCACAAGCAATCCTCTTGCCTGAGCCTCCCCAGTATCTGGGATTACAGTTGCCTGCCACAACGTCCAGCTAGTTTTAGAGATGGGTCTCTCTCTTCTTCAGGCTGGTCTAAAACTCCTGAAGTCAGGCAATCCACCCTCCTCTGTCTCCCAGAGCGGTGGGATTACACATGTGAAACACTGCACCTGGCCTATAGATAGATAGATATTATTTAACAACTAATTTCTCTGAATATAACATTAACATATTAACATTCACATACTTTAACATTATTGCTAAAATAATGAAAATCCTTTTTAGCAGGAAAGTTTAAAGCAAGTGCTCAGTGACTACTTAATAGGTCCTAGAAGAGAATAGACTAAAGGATCACTTTTATCTCTGTACGCTTTATTCTAAGATGATTTGAAACGTTTTCCTTTACTACAGATCATACATCCATGTAAAGAATATATGAAAGACTCAAGAGTACACATTTCTTTCTGGGAAAAAACTAAGAAGCTTCAAAAATCCCTAAAGTAATTAATATAGAGGCAATTCCAAATAAATCAACATCCAATTTCTGAAGTCCATTCATCACCATTAACAAAAATGAACTATGAAACGGAAGCTTAGCATTTTCTTCTCTTTTTGCCATAAGCTGGACAAAAAAATGAAAACAGATTAATTCAAGTATAATCGTTGATGGAATCGAACTTGTGCAGTACATGGAAAAAGCTCTTTTGGAAGCACGTTTTATTATTTTTTCTTTAGCCACAGATGTTATCTGTTTTCACATTAAAATAATGATGTTAGTCATGAGCTTCTTGGAAAAGCATTTTTAGAAAGCTTTTGAACAGATGAGATAGGAGACGTGCTCTCCAGAACAAATGAAAAGAATCATGCTTTCAGGAGGGTATCATGAGTATAAATTCTTTGGCAGTAGCTGCTGAACTGATAGTTAAGTGCCTGCCGAAAAGCTGGCAGAGAAAGACTCAAAAATATAAACAAATCCCTGAGAAGCAAGGTCTTAAAAGGCCAAAAAGAACCTGGAAATGACAAACTTTTTAGAAAGCAAGAATCCGGAGGAGAAAATGGAAGAGTAACAGGCACTTGGATTCACATTATTACTCTTTTCTGTTAAAATGTATCTCACATATTTTTAAAAAGTGTGTTCTATAAAGTATAAAGCTCTGTAAGTCCAACAAATGTGAATAGAACTGGGCAATCACTACTACTCAGGTTAAAAATTAGACGTGATTCTTCCAGCACTCAGAGTCCTCCGCAATATTTCAAAGGTAATTATGCTCCTGAATCTTGATTAGGAATTGCCCATGTTTTAGAACTTAAAAACAAACAAAAACAAACTGGAAGGATATTATTTGTATGTGTCTGTCTGTCTGCTTTCTCTCAATTCTTCTGGGATTTAAACATGTTATTGCACTTGCAATAAGCTTTTCTTCTGTAGCATGCTCTTTTATGAATGTATTAAAATCAATCCATTAAGATGTTGCTGGGCATTTTGAAAGAGTTTGTGTTTCAGCTAATGGAAATAATACTATTATAAAAATTACTGTTGTATTCCATGATGCAAATATGAGAATATCTCATTCACAGAAGTACTTATTTTCCGTTTTAGTGGAGGGAATATTTATTTTTTTATTTTTTTTATTTTTTTCAAAATGGTTAAATCCAACTGATACTCCCACAGGCGTGTGTATTCTGGCTGCTACGTTCTCACCATTTCTAGGCGATATCAGACCTTTCGTGTTAGGCACTTTGCTGAGTGTGTGTTTGTACCAGACTATTTTTAATTTCCATTTCTTTTCTTACTAGTGAACACCATTTGACATGCTTTTTGACCATTTGATCATCCTCATTTACCCACTGAACACATTTCTTCTGATTGTTACTGGTTGTCTTTTTTCTGTGGATATCTACAGATTTGTGAACTTTTCTATACATGTCTATAGATATGTGGAATTCTTTTCATGTTCCAGATACAGGTTTGTCATTGGTAATTGGTATTACGTATGTATTACACTAACCTTTCTTACTGATATCTTTTAACTTAAAGAAGTTTTTTTTTTTTTTTTTGGCCAGGCATGGTGGCTCATGGCTATAATCTTAGCACTCTGGGAGGCCAAGGTGGGAGGACTTCCTGAGCTCAGGAGTTTGAGACTAGCCTGAGCAAGAGTGAGATGCCATCTCTAAAAAAATAACTGGGTGTTATGGCGAGCTCCTGTCATCCCAGTTATTTGGGAGGCTGAGCAAGAGGATCACTAGAGCTCAAGAGCTTGAGTTTGCTGTGAGCTATGATTCCATGGCACTCTACGGGGCAACAAAAGTGAGACTCTATCTCAAAAAAATAGTATTTTTAAATAAATCAAATTATCCCCAAATCACAAAGATATTCTCCTGTTTTGTGATTTTATCCTATACATTGTGTATCTCTTGTGTGTGTGCCATCACTAGTTTTATTTCTTATATTTTTGTTGTCAATTTTTGCTATTAAATTTGGCTAGCCTCATAGGATAATTTATAGATTCCCCCCCCCCCATTGTTCTGATTACTAAAAACATTTAAGAGTACTGAAAAAATTTCTCCTATGCTTGATGTAATTCTTAGGAGAAGTTTAGGCCAGGACTCTCTTTTTTAGCTAGATTTTAATTGCAGATTAAATTTCCTTTGAAGATAAAGAAAAATTTAGATTAGGCATAGAACAAGCTGAGTAATTTTAGTTTGACATTTATTTGGACTTCCTCTTTAAATCAATAAATGTTTAATTGGGAAAATGGTCCATGTGCACTTACAAAGTATGTGAGTAAAGTACGTATTTTATAAATCTCAACCAAACCACATTTGTTAATCATGCTTTTCTTTTTCTAATTCTTTATTCCTGATTTGGTCTGCTTGCTCTGTGATTTGCTGGAGAAATTTTGCTAAAATTTCCATTTCGACTATAATTTTATCTACTTATTCTTCATGACGTGCCAGCATTAAAATGTTTTGAAGCTTCTGTGTATGGTGGTTCACTTCTATAATCCCAGTGCCTTGGGAGGTCAAGGTGGAAGGAACATGTAAGGTCAGAAGTTTGAGATCAAACTGGGTTTTTAAAATCCAAAACCTTTCCACATTTTGGTGATTGTAAATTGAGCTGCAGTAAACAGTCTAGTACAAGTGTCCTTATAATAAAAGGATTTTTTTCCTTTTGGGTACATGCCCAGTAATGGGCTTGCAAGATCAAATGGGAGGTCTAGCTTGAGTGCTTTGAGGTTTCTCCATACTTCCTTCCAGAAAGGGTGTACTAGTTTACAGTCCCAAAATGCCCACCAACCCAGGAATGGATTAACAAGCTGTGGTATATGTATACCATGGAATACTATTCAGCTATTAAAAAAATGGAGACTTTACATCCTTCGTATTAACCTGGATGGAAGTGGAAGACATTATTCTTAGTAAAGCATCACAAGAATGAAGGAACATGAATCCTATGTACTCAATTTTGATATGAGGACAATTAATGACAATTAAGGTTATGGGGGGGAGGAAAAGCAGAAAGAGGGAAGGGGGTGGGGCCTTGGTGTGTGCCACACTTTCTGGGGGCAAGATATGATTGCAAGAGGGACTTTACCTAACAATTGCAATCAGTGTAACCTGGCTTATTGTACCCTCATTGAATCCCCAACAATTAAAAAAAAAAAAAATACTTGAAGAAATAATTACTGATGCCAAAACAGATCAGGAAGCTCAGAGAATATCAAATAATACACCTAGGCATATCATATTCAAGCTGCATAAAATCAAGGAAAGAAAATCTTATTCCAGAGGAAAAATTACTTTACACAATAGCTAGGATAAGAATTGCATTAGACTTTTCAGAAAACATGCAAGCAAGAAAATATTTGAAATACCAAAAAAAAAAAATACTTGCTTAGAATTCTGCATTTAGGGTAGCACCTGTGGCTCAAAGGAGTAGGGCGCCAGCCCCATATACCGGAGGTGGTGGGTTCAAACCCAGCCCCGGCCAAAAACTGCAAAAAAAAAAAAAAATCTGCATTTAAGGTAACCTTCAGAAGTGAAGGAGAAATATGAAGATGTTCTCAGGCAAACAGAGAATTTATCCTCAGGAGTCATGCCTTGAAGAAATGTTAAAAGATCATCAGAAAGATAAAGTGGAGAGAGGGGTGATTTCTGCCCACAGATAATAAGTCAGAAACTTTGATACAGGTCAGAAACTTTGAAGTGCATAAAGAGAGGAAAAGCTTTAGAGATAGAATAAATGAAAGTAAGTGAAAATTTGTTTAAGTTGATCTAACATAACAGTTCTTTCAAAATAATAGCAATATATTTGGTGATTATTGTTAAGTGAAATCAATGGCAGCAATGTTACAAAGGACCAGAGGAAGGAATTGGGAATAATCTGTTATAAAGCACATGCACTATTCATAAAGTGATATGAAAATGGACTTAGATTAATTGTTAATGTATGTTGCAAACTCCAGGACAACCACTAAAAAAAGAAAAAGATAATTGATTGCCAAGGGAGGAAGAAAATCAGAATTCTATAAAATGCTCAATTGAAACCAAAGAAGATTGAGAGTGGAAAACAAAAATAGAAACGATAAGAACAGTGAATAAAACTGATAGATATTAATCCAACTATATCAATTACTTTAAACATCAGTGGTCAAGATACACCAATTTTAGGACAGAGTGGATTGACAAACAAGACCCAAATTATATGTTGTTTATAAAGAACTAAGTATAAAGACATAATAAAGGGATAAAGAAAGATCATGCTAGCACTGGGGCGCTATTTTTTTTTTCTTTTGTTGGTATATTTGTAAATGATAAAAGATGAAGGACAGTGACTTCTAGCTGGGCACTGAGCCCAAGGTCCCCTAACCCAGTAGGCTGAGCCTAGGGCTGGCACTGACTGCCCATGTGTTGCCTGCACCAGCTATACGTGAGAACTCAGCTAACCAGCAGAAGAGAATTTGTGGGTGATGTGCTGTCTTCACAGATGTTGAGGCATGGCAGAGAGCCCGAGTGGTGGTCCATGAAGGAAATAGTGCCTGCCTGCCCCACCCTGTGCATGTTGCTGCTGCCTTTAATTGAGTCAATCAAAGAAATTGAATCAATAACTAATAACATTCCCAAACAGAAAACATCAGGCACATAATGTGTTCACTAATGAATTCTACCAGACATTTAAAGAAGAAATGACAGCCCCCTCTTACCTGTGATTTTGCTTTCCATGGTTTTAGTTACCTTCCAATCAACCATGGCCCAAAGATACTAAATAGAAACTTTCAGGGAAAAAAAAGTCATAAGTTTTAACTTCCTTGCGGTTTTGAGTAGCATGATGTAATCTCTAGACCTTTCACTCCACCCCACTTAGCACAGGAATTATCCCTTTGTCCAGCATATCTGTGTATTGTACACTACCTGGCTATTAGTCATTGACATCGTTTGCTCCTGACTTCTAATCACCTACATTGCTATGATTTGATAAGCCAGGATCACCCAAAGCAGATAATCTTTCTTTTTGACCTATTATCAAGTCAGTAGTGGCCTAGAACTGTCACAGTGCCTAGGTCCTTCCCTTCACTTCATCTCAGCATGTAGACACTTTATCATCTCACATTATGATACGGGGTGAGTACAGTACGTTCGCTAACAGACCAGGTTGCTCCGCTGCGCTGCGCCCTCTTCCTCCGCCTGGCCTTTTCTAGCATCCCACGCGGAAGGCAAAGCCAGAGAAGAGGCGCGGCGTTGCACCGCAAGAACTGAGGAAGCCTGAGCCAGGTGGTGGGACTCCGGGCCGCCTCTCAGAGCACTGAGCTTCGGCCGCCCCCTCCTGATGTGCAGGGCATGACCTCCCTCCACGTGCATAACCTGACCTACCGCACCTCGCCTGACAGGCTGAGGCGCGTGGGTGACATATACACCCGCAGAACCACAACACCAAGGAGTCCCGCGGCTACGCAGGTCAGACGACAAGCGGGAGGCCGCGGCCGCCGAGGACCGGGGTAGAGCTAGACTGGCACTAGCTGCGGGAGCCGCTGGCGCGTTACGGCCGCCCGGAGGATTAGCACCTTAGCTGCCGGGACAGCCACGGCAGATGCGGGGCGGCGGCTACGGAGCCTAGAGGCACAGCCCATGCCGACGTCTGAGTCATTCCAGGTCCTGAAGCAGATCGCGCTACAGCAGCTTGAAGTCTCAATACCGCGCTTGCTCACGTTCTCGCTCTCACTAGACCTCTGAATCCAGAGCTGCGTGAAGGTCCCCTGCAAGTCTTCGTCGGTGTCCAGATCTCTGTCGCGGTCCAGGTCTAGGTCCAGGAGTCCTCCCCACGTGTCCAAGAGGTAATCAAAGTCCAGGTTGCGACCCAAGAGACCCCCGCCACAAGTCACCTAAGAGAAAGGAATGTTGTCCTCTTAACGTGATGTATCGGCCAGCAACGTAATGGCAGACTTTGGGGGAGAGGACCACGTACATAGTTCATCTAAGAAGAGCCCTTGGAATAAGCAAATGGCTATTAGAAAGGGTTATTTTGTAAGCCCTAGATCTTGTTGCCAAAGCCTTTCTGGTCTACATCTTTACAGTTATTGCATTTCTAAGTTGGTGGATATCTCAGTCAATAGTGTCACCATAACTTTATGGGCCCCATATATAATGGAAAACATTAAAATGACAAAAATGTTCACATATGTTAGTGGTGAAAAATTAAACACCATTTATTAGAAAAGGTGTGGATTGATTTATCTCATACATTACTAGTGGATGTGAAACTAAGGATAATTTCTTTGTAAAATAATTTCTATAATCTAGCAAAGTTGAATAGTGACAATTTATTACTTTAAAATTTCTCTACTGCATTAACTAAAGATAGTGATATGTGTTTGGGTCATCTGTATCTATATCCATATCCATATCTATATGTCTATATCAGGAATGGAAAAACAAATAACTACATTCACTCTCTAGACAGTGGTTCTCAACCTGTTAGTGGCGACCTATTTGTAACAATGAAAATACATCCTGCATGTCAGATATTTACATTATGATCCACAAAAGTAGCAAAATTACAGTTACAAAGTAGCAAAGAAAATAATTTTATGGTTGGGGGTCACCACAACATGAGGAACTGTATTAAAGGGTCACGGCATTAAGAGGCATTAGGAAGGTTGAGAACCACTGTTTTAGTAAGTTGGAACTAATCACTGGGCACACATGGGCACAAATGGAAATAAAAGTCATTGGAAATCAAGAAGGGAGAGGAGGAGAGGGGTAAAATCCTTCCTAACTATGAACACTATTTGGATGATGGTCACACTGATAACCCTGACTCAAGCATTATAGAAGCTATTCATGTAACAAAAACATTTGTACCTCTTTAATATTTTGAAATTTTAAAAAGAATCTCACCTCAATGAATCATAGGCTTCTCCTCCAGGAGGTCATTCTTGTATGAGATAGCTTTCTGCACCTTAGGCAATCTTTGAAGGGGCTGACATTGCTCTTAACAGTTGAGGCACTGAGTTTCTCCTTGAGTAGAAGTCAGAGCAATTTTTCCTTACACCACCACAACCTCTCCAAACTCTGAACAATTCTAGCTTTAGTATCAGGGAGGATATAATACATTCATTCTGCTTTCTTTTGATTACGTGGAGAATATGGAAACCATGTACCACTAAGGATGTACCAAAGATGATTTTCCTTAGGTGCCTACAGAATTTTGTGAGCCAATCTTTTTGAATGATTGACTTCTTTCTGGTTAGTACATTAAGACTTCTTGATGTATGGCTCAGTGCCCATAGGTCAGTGGTTAGGGTGCTGGCCACATACCCTGGGGCTGTCGGGTTCAAACCTGGCCTGCGTCTGCTAAACAACAATGACAACTGCAACAACAACAACAAAAATAGCCAGGTGTTGTGGTGGGCACCTGTAGTCCCAGCTACTTGGGAGGCTGAAGCAAGAGAATCACTTAAGCCCAAGAGTTTGAGGTTGCTGTTAGGTATGACACCCTGGCACTCTACTGAGGGCAACATAGTGAGACTCTTTCTCAAAAAAAAAAAAAAAAAAAAATAGAATTATTGATGTTAATCTCTAGGAAATTATCATTCCAGTAGGAAAAAAAAAAAATCTTACAATTGTTTTCTCTAGCAAGACACTCATGTGAGGAGACTTCAAAAAGTTCATGGAAAAAATGGAGTTATAAGATTAAAAAAAAAAAAAAAATTTCTCAACATAAGCTCCATCAAGTTCAAGATGGTTATAAGTGATGATACTCACCATTTATTCATCCCTAAAGAACTGAAGGTCCTGGGAATTTAACCACCTTAATGCATTCTTTTTACTTTATTAATTGAAGAAAAATTGGTGTCCTTTACAGAACTTTTAGAATTAGGAAACATAAATAGATCAGAAGGAGCCAAATCAGGACTACAACATGGATGCCTAATAATTTCCCATGGAAACTCTTGCAAAATTGCCTTTGTTTGACAAGAAGAATCTGTAGGAACATTGTTGTAATGGAGGTGGACTGTCTGGGGTAATTTTCCCAGGCCTTTTTCTGATAAAGCTTAATGTTCTCAAAACATTCTCAAAATAAGAAGGTGGTATCAGTCTTTGGTGTTCCAGAAAATCAACAAGCAAAATACCTTTAGCATCCAACAAAACTGTTGCCATGCCTTTGCTCTTGACTGGTTGGTCACTTTTGTTTCAAGTAGACAACTTCCACCTCTTGGTAGCCATTGCTCCGATTGTGCTTTGTCTGAAGAATCACACTAGCAAAGCCATGTTTCATTTCTTATTGCAATTATTCGAAGAAATGCTTCAGGATGTTTATCCTACTTGTTTAAAATTTTCCATTGAAAACTCAGCTCTTTTCTGTAACTGATCTTGGTACAATTCTTCAGTTAGAATTATTTGAACTGAACCAGTTGAAATATCTATGGTTGGCTGTTGTTTTTTATCCTCTTCCATTAGGGCACGAAAAACAATCTAACCTTTTCCCCCACAAATTGATGTGAATGGTCTGCCACTGTGGGCTTCATCTTCGGCATTATCTCATCCCTTCTTAAAATGAGTTATCCATTTGAAAAGTTCTGATTCCTTGGGGGACATTGTCTCCATAAACTTTTACATAAAGCTTCAGTGATTTAACTATTCTTTCACCCAAATTTCCCTATAAATTTGATGTTTGTTCTTGCTTCAATTTTAGCAGAATTCATGTTGCTCTGGTAGGGACTTTTTTCAAACCAGTATATTCTTCTTATTAGTACCTCAAACCAGATTCTGTTCAGATACTTCGTAGCAAGTTATCCGGGTGCAAAATTTTTTGAAATCCATGTATAGTTTCTTTCATAATAGATATTTTCTATAATTTTTTTTGGAAAAGACTATTTAAGTACAGTAGTTTTCATGGACTTTTGAAGACCCCTCAAACAACATAAGGCTTCTCTTGCTCCTTTTAGACCTAGCAGCTAGCTCATGATCAAAAAGAGTAAAACATGTAGAGCAGACTTGTGTCAGAAAAGACAAATACTAATGCTACAGGGGAGGATAGCAAAACAAGTTTTCTTTCTGGAAGCTACTGCCTCATTTATCATTTATGTTGAGTCAAATTTTGTGTTACTAACAAGTGAAAGTATATTGACTGACACAAAGCATAGGTTTGCAGTAGGAAAGTTGGAAATGGAGTCATTATCACAAGGGATGACATAGAATACTAGAATTCTAACTTTCTGGGAAAATTTAGTTTCAAATTATGTCATTTATCCAAGTTACATTAGCTAATAAATACAGGACTCAAGTCTTTTTCTCAGTTGTTCTATATTGACACATCTTTAGAAAATGATTCATATGAAGATAAGAGTTATTTCTTTACTTTGAAATGAAGTATCTGTGGCATTTTGACATTGAGCACAGAGGCAGATCTTAAAAATTATATTATCAGTGTTTCACAGGCAACTATGGGTCTAGAGTGGGGCTAATATAAGAAACAAATGAATTAACCAAAGAGATATAAAGCCGGAAAAAGCATTGCTTCCACCTTTATAAAAAAACTACACAAACTACAAATTAATGACTTTTCTTAAACTCATCTGAGAACTGAGGTAAAAAGGCAAATAACAAACTTCAAATTTGGAGGTGAATAGGCTCTTACAGGGGGAAAAAGGATGCAAAGCCTTTGCTTGTATGGTGGCTCTATAACCCTATAAGATTGAATTAGAAATTGTTAATAAATTGATAATGGCAAGTGTGGGTGAACATGAGAGTCTGAAGCCCTTGGTGACCATGACTTACATGATTCATACTTTTATATGTTTTACTTCTAGGAATCCCACCTGGCACATATTGGAAAGATGAAGAGAATCCTGGTAAGCTTCCCAGAGAGGCTGGCTGGTGAAGAGGAACAGAAACTAAGATGGCTTAGACCCATCTCCCCCTGTATCTCCTCTCTCCCTTATGGGACAAAGGCCACAGTCAGCCCAGGGACAAGCAAAACCTATAGCCTGAGGGCAGTAGAAGAAACCCACTACAGCTAGAGGAAGGAAACTGAGGCTCAACTGGTGGCATAACTGGAGTACAAGAAAAAGAAGAAAGAAAGGAACAGAAGCAATATGTGAAGCAATAATGACTGAAATTTTGCCCAAATTAATGTCTGATATCAAACTACAGATCCTGGAAGCTCAGAGAACACCAAGTAGAACAAATGCCAGAACAAACAAATAAAGCTAAACCTAGGTGTATCATGTTTGTAAAGGAAAAACAACTTTTTTCTCTATTCTCACATTCAACACAGAACACTTCTGGGCTAGATGTGTGAGAGTTTTTCTCTAAACACCAAGTAGTTCTCTAGAGGACACTACCTGGGTATTCTACAATTCACTCCAGTTCCGACACCGCTACTTGAAGTTAGAACTAGATACCATGGATTAAAGATCCAGTCCCATACAACTGCCCTCAACTTCAGATAACAAACCCAAATAGTAGATTGTCACCTATACTTCTGATCAACCAGTTACAAATTTGGTTTCCCTGAAATCTTTTCCTTGGGTTTAATTTGCTAGGATGACTCACAGAACTAAGGGAAACACTTTACTTATGCTTATCTATTTATTATAAAGTATATTACAAAGTATGTAGATAAACATCCAGGTGGAAGAGATGAATATGGCAATGTATGTAGGAAGAGGTGTGGTTTCCCTCTCCAGGCTAACCACCCTCCATGCATTTCACATGTTCAGCATTCAGGAAGCTCTCCAAACCTTGTCCTTTTGAGTTTTTATGGAAGATGCATCATGTAGGCATGGTTGATTACATCATTGGCTACTTGTGATCAACTAAAACTTTAGTCCCTCTCCCATTCCTGGAGGGGGAGAGAGATGAATGTCCCAACTCTCTAATTACATGCTTAGTTCCCCCTGGCAATCAGGCCCCAATTTGAGGCTATCCAGGAGCTCACCTAGAGTGCCTCTTTAGAACAAAAGATGCTTCTATAGCCTAGGAAATTCCAAGGGATTTAGGAGATGCGTCAAAAGCTCCTATCACTCAGGAAATTACAGGGATCTTAGGAGCTCTGTCTCAGGAACCTACCTAGGTCAAAGACCAAAAAATATTGGCTACCAAACTGAGGGCAGAGACCAAATACATATTTCTTCTTATATCACAATATTCAAACTTCACAGAAGCAAAGGTAAAGAAAACATCTTGAAAGAAGCCTGAAGGGAGAGAAATATTTTACTTATAGAGGAAAAAAGATAACAATCACACTTCACTTTTCAAAAATCATGCAGATTAGAGGAGAGTAGAGTGAAATATTTAAAGTGTTAAGAAAAAAGTATCATCAACCTAGAATTTGTGTACCCTGTGAAGTTTTTTTCAAAAGTAAAAAAAGAAAAAACTTTCTGAGACAAAAATTGAGGCAATCTGTTACCAGTAAGTTCTTCAGAGAGAAGAAAAAGAGTGTTGATCAGAAACTTGAATGTATACATGAAGAAAGAATGACTATCAGAAAACAAGTAAGTGAAAAAAGTAAGTGAAAAAATAAAACTTTTTTTTTTGTTCTTATTGATCTAACAATAACAGTTTGTTCAAATAATAATAGTAATAGTATATTTAATTATGTATTTGTTATGTATAAGTGAAATGAATGATGCAGGGAATGAGAAGGAGGAATTAGGAATATTTTGTTATTATGAGGTACTTATATTACCTATGAAGCAATTTAGTGTTATTTGAAAAATATATTTGTGGAGTAGATGCAGAGAGAAGAAAACACTGTACACCGCTGGTGGGAATACAAGCTAATAGGACCTTTTTGAAAAGAAGTTTGGAGAATACTCAAGAAACTAAAAGTAGACCTACCATTCTGATCCTGCAGTTCCTCTAGTGTGTATATATGCAGATGATCAAAAATCATTTTACAACAAAGACATTGCACCAGAATGTTTATTGCAGCCCAATTCATAATTGCCAAGACATGGAAACAGCCCAAGTGCCAATTGACCCATGAATGGATTAAGAAGTTGTGGTATACGTACATTATGGAATACTATGCGGCCATAAAAAAGATGGAGACTTCGTTCACATCTTTTATGTTTACCTGGATGGAGCTGGAACATATTCTTCATAGTAAAGTACCTCAAGAATGGGGGGGGAAAGTATCCAATGTATTCAATACTACTATGAAATCAATATATAATCACCTACACGTTCATATGAATGCTAAAACATAAATATAGTCCAGAAAGTAGAAGGGAAGAGGAGAGAGAGGGAAGGGGAGGGGATAAGTAGGAGGAGGGAGGGTATTTGGGCATGATACAGTTGTACATTTCAAAACTATTAAGAAAAGAGTATAATTGTCTTACCACAACAAATAAGTGAGGTGATGGATGTGTTAGTAGGTTCAATGTAAACATTTCACATTGTATATCAAACACTGAACCTCATAAATGCATCAATGTATACAGTTGTGATTTAATAAAAAAAATTTTAAATGAAAAGTATATTTGGATTCATTGTAAATGTATATTGCAAACTCTAGGGCAAGGAAATGAAGAAGCATAATTGATATTTTAAGAAAGGAGAGAAAATAGAATCATAAAATGCTCAATTAAAGTCACAAAAAGTTAAACAACAATGAGATACCACTACACACCTATTAACAACGGCCACAATCCAGAATAGTGCTAATATGCCAATAATAGAAACGGTGTTTTGTTTTGTTTTTTTTTTCTTTTTTTGATACTCAGTCTCTTTCTGTCACCCTGGCTAGAATGCCATGTAGTCATAGCTCACAGCAACCTCAAGTTCCTGGGGTCAAGCAATCTTCATGCCTCAACTTCCCCAGTAGCTGAGATTACAGGCACCTGCCACAATGCCTAGCTTGGTTTTGCTCAGGCTATTCTCCTGAGCTCAAGCAATCCCAAAGAGCTAGGATTACAGGTGTGAGCCACTGCACCTGCCTAGAGGAATGTTTATTGCTGGTAGGAATGCAAAATAGTACATCCAATTTTGAAGGCACTTTGACAATTTCTTATAAAACTAAGCATATTTTTATCATATGAGCCAGTAATTCACACTCTTTGGTTTCTGCTCTAAACTTACATCCATTGGCTGGTTCGAAGGTAGTTGAGTTATCTCATCTGTTGGTCCAATCAGTTATAGATTGAATTATTCATTTTACTCTTTCCCCATTTCTCACTACTGCACTTGACTAGTCATTAAAAAAATTATGTCCGTGCAAAAACATGCATGCAGATCTTCATAGCAGCTTTATTCATAATTTTCAAAACTTGGAAGCAACTGACATGTCCTTTAGTAGATGCATGGATAAAAAGCAATATTCTAGACAATGAAATATTATTTGGTGCTAAAAAAAATGAGGTATCAAGCTGTGAGAAGACATGGAGAATGCTTAAATGCCTATTACTAAGTTAAAGAAGCCAATATGAAAATATTGTAGAATTCCAACTGTATGACATTCTGGAAAGGGCAAAACCCTGAACACAGTAGAAGTATCAGGGGTTAAGGGAAAAGAAGGGGTAAATATGTACAGCACAGATGATTTTTAGGGCATTTAAACTATTCTTTATCATTCTATAATGACAGATACATGTCATTACACATTTGTCAAAATGCATAGAATGTACAACACCTAAAGTGAATGCCAATGTAAACTATGGACTTTGGGTGATAATGATGCATTGAGGAAGTTTCATTGATTGTAACAAATATAACATTCTGGTGGTGGATGCTAAAAATGCAAGAGATTGTATGTGTGTTGGGACACAGGATATGTGGGAAATCTCCTTGTCTTCCTCTAAAATTTTCTGTGAACCTGAAATTGCTGCTAAAAAGAACATTCATTAACTTTTAAAAATAGTACTATTGGGCGGCGCCTGTGGCTCAAAGGAGTAGGGTGCCAGCTCCATATGCTGAAGGTGGCAGGTTCAAACCCAGCCCTGGCCAAAAACTGCAAAAAAAGGTACTATTATTAGTCTATAATAGCACATGAGAGAGAAATCAAGTATGTGGGAAGCATGCTATCTGCTTTCTTTATCAATATGCACACCCGACAAATCTTTCCACTTGATCCTTAACTGGAAAAAGAAATCCTGTATCACTTCCTTAGTTGACATTATACTATACTAGTGTTGGCTTATGTTAATGTGGAAAGGAGAGAAGAGAAAAAAAGAGGTTAGAAGAATGGAAAGCCCAATTGTTTAAAGCTCAAGCTTTTGATAAGGAACAGCCTGATCCATAGTAAAATCTTCTAAACTATTCCAAAGAACCTCACCAAGAGCAACTAGACACTTCCAGAAAATGGAAAGAGAAAATAAATTTTATATATTTGTATCCTTTAGTTCTAGAGATATGAAAGTTTTATATTCTCTTAAAAGTGATGTTAAGAAAAAAATTTTAGAAATGTATGTAAATTTGTTTTGAGACAGGGTCTCACTATGTCACCTGTGGTAGAGTGCTGTGCCATCGTAGCTCACAGCAACCTCTAACTCTTGGGCTTAAGTGGTTCTCTTGCCTCAGCTTCCCAAGTAGAAGGGACTACAAGCGCCAGCCACAATGCCCAGCTATTTTTTTTTCTGTTGTTGCAGTTGTCATTATTGTTTAGCTGGCCCGTGCTGAGTTGGAACCTGCTAGTCTTGGTGCATGTGGCCAGCACAGTAACCACTGTGCTACAGGTGCCCAGTCTATAAGTTTCTTTCTTTCTTTCTTTTTTTTTTTTTAAGGTAACATATTTTCTGTTGTTTTTAGAGATAGGGTCTTACACTGTAGCCCAGGTTGAAGTGCAGAAGTGTGATACATTGCAGCCCACTGCAGCCTCAAACTTCTGAGCTCAGGCCATCCTCCAGCCTCAGCCTCCTCAGTAGCTGGAAATATAGGTACAGACCACCACATGTCGCTAAATTTTTATTTTTTACAGTGATAGGGGTCTCACTATGTTGCCAAGGCTGGTCTGTAACTCCTATCCTCACACTGTCCTCCAACCTCTACCTCCCTGGGTTTTGGGCTTGCATGCATGAGCCACTGTGCTAGCCAGCAGTTTTTTAAAATAAAGAAACAAGCCCATGGAGATTAAAGATGGCGGCCGAGTAACAGCTTCCTTGCAACTGGGCACGGTGAGTCTGGGGAGATAAGACTCCAGGCATCTCTGGCTGGTGGAATCTGCCTATAACCATCCCTTTGAGGATACAGGGAGCCAGCAAGGGACTTCTAGACCTCAAGAGGAGGACAAAAACAGTGGAAAACTGGCAAGTGGTTGTGTGTGTTCGATCGACCTAATCACACCGGCAACCATAAGTACAAGCAGCAGTGAAAACTGGAAAGGCCTTACCTGTGAACTGTTTTGGTGTTCTTGGACTTGGCACTCAGTTGAACTGCCTTGGGAAGAGCCCTAGCAGGAGTGTGGAGAACTCTGGGCATTGTCTGGGGCCCCAGATTGAGCCACTGAGCTGGGCACAGGAAGCCACTGTGAAAGAACTGCTCTGGCAAGCTCCGCCCTCAGGGTCCCAGAGCAAGGATCAGGCAGGACAAAGTAACCTAGTGACTGAGCAGCCTAAAGGAGGGAACTGAGCTGCCTTACAGCCTTAACCTTAGGGGCAGAGTGAGACGGTTTTGGCACACTAGAGCCTTGGGCTATTGCCCTAGGTAGAGTGCTGTGACGTCACAGCTCATAGCAACCTCAAAACTCCTGGGCTTGGCACTGCCCATACCTCCATAAGAGCTGTGTATCAACCCCCAACCCGAGACCCGCACCCACCGGGCCTCTGCATTCCCTGAACAGGAACTGCGGGAGCCATGCAACCCTGCATCCTCCCTCCTGTGTCCTCCCAGCCTCCACACTAGCCCGTCATCTGGCCAGGGACTCTGGTAGCTGCGTGCCCTCTGGAACCCTCCCTGCCTCTGTGCAGAGCCCTTCTCCTGGCCAGAGACTGCTGGAGCTTTGGGCTTTCTGTGCCAAAGTCACTGGGTGCCAGGCACTCCCAGAACTGTGCGCATCACCTCCAGCACTGTTGCTGGATCCGGGTGTGTCACACACCGGAGATGCTTCCACAACCAGAACTCCCAAGCTGGAGCAGCCCCAGAGGAACTACACAGGGTCACTCCCTTCAAAGATCCAGCAACAATAGAGTGATCCCGCTGGGGTCTAATCTTGGAGAGACACCTCCCCAACTCTGAGGATGGCCAGAGGCAATGGTGAAAAACAATCATGAGGTGAAATCAACAGAAAAACTCTGGCAATATGAATAA
>CAUYPK010046027.1:0-26840 GCA_963574355.1 Loris lydekkerianus
AAGCCACTGAGGGGTCAAATTGGTCACCTCAGCTTCCCAGACACTGCCCAGGTAGAACTGCACTCTAAGAGCTGAGAAAGACCTAAGGAAAGTGGCTCCCAACCCTTAGCCTCTCAATCACCCAGGCAGCACACTAAAAAATGCAGACTTCACAATGCCCCCTCACCCCCAGGAGACTGTGATTCTGCAGATAAAGAATGAGACTCAGAAATTTACATTTTTAGCCTGTCTGGAAATAAACTATGACAATAAAAAAAAAATGACAACATTGGTCTGGCGTGGTGGTTCACGCCTTTAATCTCAACACTTTCAGAGGCTAAAACAGGAGGATCACTTGAGGCCAAGAGTTCAGAACCAGTCTGGGCAATAGAGCGAGACCCTATCTCTACAAAAACTAAGCAAAATTATCTCAGTGTGGTGGCAACCCACCTGTAGTCCCAGCTACTCAGGAACCTGAGTTAGGAGGATCATTTGAGCCCCAGGAGTTCAAGGCTATAGTGAGCTATACTCATTCCAGCCTGGGAAAAAAGCAAGATCTGTCTCTCAGGAAAAAAAGAGAAAAGAAGAATGTTAAGTTAATGAACGTTAAGTAACAAAATGAAGGTAACCTTTTTTTTTTTTTTTTAAAGAGAGACAGAGTCTCACTTTGTCGCCCTGTTCTGAGTGACATGGTGTCACAGCTCACAGCAACCTCCAGCTCTTAAGCGTAGGTGATTCTCTTGACTCAGCCTCCCAAGTAGCTGGGACTACAGGCACCCGCCACAATGCCTGGCTATTTGTTTTTATTGCAGTTTGGCCGGGGCTGGGTTTGAACCCGCCACCCTCAGTATATGGGGCCTGCGCCCTATTCACTGAGCCACAGGTGCCACCCCAGTATTTAATTACTGCTTGCTATTTGCTAGATAGTATTCCTACTTATTCTCAGTTTCCAAGTAGCTGCGACTACCGGCAGGAGCCCCCACACCCAGCTGCCAGACACTATGCTAAATGTTTGCCTGAGTTTACTTCAGTAATGCTCTCTCTGCCACCCTACGAGGTGGTTATGATTATTCATCCTGCCTTACAGATGAGAAAACTTGCCCATGGTCAGGTGAGAAGCAGAGCTGAAACTAGTACCCAGGCAAGTCACAGATGGGCATGTTCCCTGTGGCACCCGGCCAACATTAGGGCTCAGTGTCACAATCACTATGCCTCTGGCATCAACCTGCTTCCCAGGGTTTACTCTTACAACCTCCGTGACCCACGGGCTCACTCAAAGGCTACCACCTTCCATCAGTCAGGGCCCCAATGCTGACTCTGATGCCCCTTTAAAGGCAGAATTGTTAAGATCTGCCTCATCTGAATAGCCCTTCTGCATGAGAAATGACAGCTTGGACAGCAGATCCTGAAAGGCACACTAAAGAATTTTGGTTTACTCTTAAAAGTAACAGAAGGCAAGAGAGGTTTGTAAACAAGAGGATGGCATGGATTTGTCATAGGACAAAGACTGGTACCAGAAGGCCCAAGTACAAGATAAGGCCAGAGCCAGAATTGGGAAAAACACACATGGTCCAGGAGGCCAGGGATAGTTGTGCCTTTCTTTACCAGCAGATCCCAAACACGAGCATTCAGAAAATGTGTGCTGAATCAATGAATGACTCCAAGAGCCATTTCCAAAATGAAATCAGTAGGTGTCAGTGGCTGAGGGTGAAGGTTGATGCCCTAAGAACGGTGGACAGGCCAAGTGCAGTGACTCAGACCTGTAATCCTAGCACTCTGGGAGACCAATGCAAGAGGATTTCTTGGGCCTTAGGAGATCAAGACAAGTCTGAGCAAAGGCAAGACCCCATCTCTACTAAAAATAGAAAGATTAGCCAGAGTGGTGGCTGGCACCTGTGGCCTCAGTTATTCAGGAGGCTGAGGTAGGAGGAGCCCTTGAACCCAGGAGTTTGAGGTTGCTGTGAGTTAGACTGATGCCATGGCACTCTAGCTCAGGCAACTGGTAGACAATAACACCAACACCCACACAGTAATCCAATGTAAAGTCATGAAGAGAAGGAAGGGAAATATGCTTCAATACATGCATATATAAAGAGCATATTCATTCACTAACTTGACTTTCAAAGGTCTGCTGCATAGGTGAGAGCAAGATGGCGGCCGAGTAACAGCTTCCCTGCAACTGGGCAAAATGAGTCTGGGGAGATAAGACTCCAGGCATCTCTGGCTGGTGGGATCTGCCTATAATCATCCCTTTGAGGAGGCAGGGAATTAACAAGAGACTTCTGGACCCCAAGAGGAGGACAAAAACAGTGGAAAACTGGCAAGTGGTTGCATGAGTTCGATCGGTCTAATCCCACCAGCAGCTGTAAGTACAGCAGCAGTGAGACTGCAAACTGGAAAGGCCTTACCTGTAAACTATTTTGGTGTTTCTGGACTTGGCACTCAGTTGAACTTCCTTGGGGAGAGCTTGGGCAGGAGTACAGAGAACTTTGGCCGTGGTCGAGGACCCCAGACTGAGCTGCTGAGCCGGACAGAGCTAATAGTGTTCAGCTGTGGGCGGCAGGGAGCCATTGTGAGAGAACTGCCCTGGCAAGCTCCACCCTCAGGGTAACAGAGCAAGGATCGGGCAGGAGCTAGAAATCTAGTAATTGAGCTGCCTTACAGCCCTAACCCTCAGGGGCAGAGTGAGATCGGTTTTGGCACACTGGGTAAGTGGATAGCCAATTCAGCAGTGATCCCAATGACAAGCACTTTCCTGGAAAAGCTTCTGCTTAGCCAAGTTTAGAAGTTTAAAGTGCCTTTTAAGAGGGCTGAAGGGAGATTTAGGGTCTCCACCCTGTGGGGTTTGAGAAATCAGCAGAGGTCTCCAGTCATATCAGCATTGTAATTAATATCTCATACCCCAGAAGACCACCTGTTCCCAGAAAGTAATCAACAAGATATATATATTGCTTTTTGGGAGGAGGGTTTGCTGTTTGTTTGTTTTTTATTTTTTTGTACTGTTGTTGCTGTTGTTTTTTAATTTCAACCTTTGCCCTACAGATTTTTGCTTTTCTTTTTTCTTTCTCCATTTTTCTAGTTTAAATACAATTTCCCATTGCTGCCTTTTTCCATAATTAGAACTTCATTTTTGCTAGTGCTTCTACCCCTATTATTTGGTTTTTTACCCAATTTTATCACGTAAAGTTTTCTGTATGCTTGTTTTGGTTGATTGGTTGGTTGGTTATAGCATTTTTGTCTTTCCTCTCTACTTGGTGGAGGTGGGGAACTGTGTCTGATCAGGTTAGCAAAGAGCTCCAGTCTACACCAGGGTCCTCAAATCCTCGTCCTGGATTACTCTAGATTGACCACTTCGGGGCTCATCTTCGAGGCTAAAATTTCTGAAACAAAATTTCGCAAGCCAACGTTGAACAGTGCGTTCATTAACACTATCATTGCCAAATGCCTAGTTAATTTTTCGGGCTGTTTTGGTTCAAATTTGGTTCAAATTGAACCAAAGTTTAATTTGAATTCGTAGAGAAAAATTGGCTGAAAATCACTTAATGACATCATATAGTAATAGGCTGAAAAGAATAAAAAAAGTAAAAGTAGAAAAAAATGAACAGCATCAATGTATATAGTACAAAATTCTCCATCAATCAGTATATACCATGACACAGTAGAATAAATATTTATTGAGATATGGAACTACAAAAACACATAACATGAAAACGAACAAAACTTTTGAAACAACTAAAATTCTTTCATTGGGGATGCAGGGACATTGAATTTGGGATATTTCTTTGGATATTGCCTCCACTTTCCCAACACGATACACAATCCTTTATATATTTATCAATAGTGAAAAAAGTAGAAATTTAGGGAAGAAAAGTATTATATAAAATAATACAAGATATTCTTTGTGAATTTTGCAATAAATTATTAATGGACTGTATTTATTCCCAGATACATAGACTTCCTATTGCCAAGGTAATTTTGGATCCAGTTAGACAAAGAAATTAGCGAGACTCCATGACCCGGACTTCTGAACTCCTTTCCTGCATCAATTTGATAACTCAAAGACCAAGACAGGGGAAAACAAGCCTTGAAGGATCAATATGATTTCGGAAAATGCTTCAATCTGGAAAGTGTAGTTAGTTTCAAATGAATTTGGACTTGAGAAGTTAAATTAGAAGAAATAAAATTATGTTTCGACATGTCATCCTAAAGAGCTTAACTACTTAGAATCCTTTACCTAAAACTTTCCTTTCTCAAAGAAAAGCACAAAAGAGAGGTATATCTAGCTTACATTCAGATTTACAAAGAATATATTAGTCTGACCAAGAGGTTTTAATGTGTTTGTGTGTCTGTGCCCAGTAGTTTTCCTTTTCAGCAAACCAGTTCAATAGCTAGACTTTATGCTGTGTGTGCCTCTTAAGTTTCAAAAATGAATAAGACATGTTCATGCCCTCTAAGAGTTTAGAGTCTGGCAGGAATAATTAGACAAAGAAGGATGTCACTCAGATTTTACAATGTGATGAGCATGTGTTTACATCACATTTTCTAATATCTCATTGCCAAGATGCAAAGAATACTATGGGAATTTAGATGTATGACTAAACTGGGGCATCAAGAATGGCTTCCTAGACATAGTGATAGACAACATGATGCTTGAGGGCAGAATTGGAGTAAGTGAGGTTGGAAGAGGGGAAAAGGAGACTCAATTTTCTTATCCATAAAATGAGGATTATTATGTCTACCTCATAGGAATTTTGTAAGATTAACTAAAACATATATATAAGGCCCTTAGCAGAGTTCTGTTATTACACAATAACAATTAGAAAATTGTGCTTATGATGATGGTGATGGTGATGATGGTGATGATAATGATGATGATCTATCAAGGCAGAGTCAACAGCATGAACAAAAACAAGGAAGTTCTTTTAACACCTTGGATTTCACACTCAATCCTAGAGGGTGGATCTGACCCAAAAGATAGCAGACTACAAATTGTTAATAGTCTCATTAGTAAAATCATTGTCCATGACTATGCTTTAATTAAAAGTAAAACCCTGCATCTCTCTCTGATGTATATCCCAAGATAGAATTCATTCCACCTCCAAATACCAGAAAAACTGATAGAAAATGCTAACTTGTTCTCAAACTGTTAAATATTTCACAGCCTCCAACACATGTAACTTTGTTACATGGGGTACATAAGCTGTTTTCTACAAACTGAAACATGATAAGAGGCTAAGTGAAAAGTTTTTTCAAAGTAAATTACTTTATACATTTGATTTGATAAAGTTGCCAGCTATTTTTGTATTTTTTGGTAAAGAGTCTGTGTTGGTTATCTATTGCCACAATAACACTGAATAACAATCACAAAACTTTAGTTGCTTAATATGATACTTAATACAATATATCATAAGTGTGTGGGGGCAGTCTGGGCCACCTGACCTTGCCTGGGTTTACTTTGCATCTGTAGTCAACTGCAAGTCAGCACGTCTTGTCTGGGCATGCTCACAAATTTTAGGGCTTGGCTGGCTGTTGGCTGATCAATGATATCTCATTTGGGGGGTGACTGGTATTACTGGGGTAATTTAGGCTAGTCAAGGTATAAGAGAACGAGAAAGCCTAAACATGGAAGTATTTTTCAAGCCTTTGTTTATGTCAGATTTGCTAATATCTCTTTGCCAAATCAGGTCACGTGACTGATTTCACAGTCAGTATGGAGAAATTCCAAAGAAAAGGATGTGGATAAGAGAGGTGTATTGGTCAGGGTTCTCCAGAGAAATAGAATCAATATAATATACTACTTATTAATATTTAGATATGTGGAAAGAGGCTTATTGTCAGGGATTGGCTTACATGATTATGTATCTGAGAAGTCCCACCATCTGCCACCTGCAAGCTAGAGGCCCTGGAAAGCCAGGGGTATAATTCCAGTCTAAACCCAAAGGCTTAAGAACTAGGAATGCTGATATCTGAGGGGAGGAGAAAATAGATGTCCCAGCTCAAATAGGGAACAAATTTACCCTTCCTCTGTCTTTTTACTCTATTGAGGCCCTCAACAAATGGGATGATACCCACTCACATTGATAAAGGTGGTTTTTACTCAACTGCACTAATTCAAATTCTAATCTATTCTGGAAACACTCTAAAAGACATACTCAGAAATAATATTTTACCTGCTATCTGGGCATCCCTTAGCCCAGTCAAGTTGACAAATAAAATTACCCATAACAGGTGGGGTGAAGAATTAGGGTCATTCCCTTGGGTTAAAATTATTCGCACATTTCCCACATATAGAATATGCTCAAGCCCAAGTCAGGACCCACAAAATCATCTTCTGATCATGGGAGTAGGCTTGAAATCCAGGTTCTCATGATCTATGTCAAGTCAAGATGTGACTCCTCTTGAAGCAGAGACTTGTAAACTAAAAGGACAAATTATCTGGTCCTACACACACAAAATATAATAGTAAAACAGGGATAAGATAAAGGCAGTGAACACTCCAAGTGATAGGTTCACAGTGATTCTGAAACTCTGTTGGGCAAAGATTGCCAGGTCTCCCTACTCTGGGAGTGAGAAATGTTTTTAAATTAGGCCCTAGTTCTGCTATTTGGGAAAGGCTTATCAGTCTGTTCTTCACAGCTGTTGGTTCTATACTCCTCTAGGCCCCCACATTTGCTGTTGTCCTCTCTAACCTCTTCTGAAGAGGACATTAGAAAGTATGCCCTTGGAACCAAATTCTTCTGTTTCCTTCTTGTCCAGAGAAGGTTGGAGTCCTCAAAGCCTTTTTTTCCTTTTGAACAATCTCTGTCCCTTTTACTTTTGGCTACTGGCTATTTTTGCCATATAGTGATCTCAATGATTTTGTGGGGTCTATATCAATTTTATTTAATTCCATGTGCTAAAAAACATACTACAAATTCTCTTGGGAACATTTCTCTTTTTTAAGATTTAGTCTGCTTTGTACCACCTTAAACTTCATAGCCCTACCCTTTGATGTGGTGTATAATCTGGGGCCATATCTTAATTTGATAACCTTTCATTGCCTTGAGAGGCTGAACTTGAGAAACAGTTTTGTTTTCTAACATATATTATACCCTATATTCAAATCTATATTCTGTAAAAAGTCTCCTTGCAGCCTGGCCAGTTCTTTTCTGAGTTTTTCCCTTTCTTAAAATGCGTTATTTAAATGCAGCTGGTAAGAACCAGTTGATACATTCAGCTTTTCTCCGGGAAATGCTCTCCTTAAGTTCAGAAAGTTAATTTGATACACTTTCTGTCTTCTAAGTTACCCCCAAAATATTTGCCAAATATTTTTCTACTATAAAACATCATCACCATTTCAGGACTCTTCTAATAATTCTGTCAGCATTTTCCAAGCCTCCATCTGCTATCCAGCCTCACAGCTAAATGCGTAAGTGTTAGACTTTGTTACTATAGTATCACATTTTTAGGTGTCAATTATCTATTGATACAATTCTGTTTCAGAACAAAGAATGGGAAAAAACTCAGTAGCATACAAAATAAACATTTAACTCAGGAGTCTGCATAGTTTAGCTGATTCGAGTTGAGTTTGTGTGACCTTGGCTAGGCTTATTGGCATATGTGGGAGTCCACCTGCTGTTGACTTATCTGGTGTGGCCCTGGCTGGGATAACTGGGAGAATTTAGGTGTGCTTCATGTGGCTTTCATTCTGTAGCAGCCCAGTATGTTCTCATGAAGGTCACCAAGGTACAAGAGCCAGAGCGAGCTTCCTATGCAGAGGCTAAGATAGATCATAGATCCAAACATGAAACTCAGAACCATAAACTTCTAAAAAGAACTGAGAAACATATTTTCAAGTCATAAAGTAAAAATTAATAGATTGGACTTTATAAAATTTCTGCTCATCAAAAGACACCATTAGAAATGAATAAACAAATAAATAAATCAGAGAAAATATATTTGAGTACATATATCTGATAAGACTTATGTCCAGAATATGTAAAGAACTCCTACAAGTCCACAATAAAAACTTTATTTGCCAATGAATAATAAGTAAAAGACTTGTTTAGACCTTCATAAAAGAAGATACACAGAGGGTGCCCCAAAAAGCATACACATCTTAAGAAAGGAAAAAAAAAAAAAACTATTAAAATTGTAATGCTCTATGTATACTGATAACAAGTCATGTTTAACACCTATTGTAATTGTAGAAATCAAATGTGACTTGAGTATTACAAATTTAATACAATTTTTAAAAAAATCTGTATACTTTTTTTGGCATCCTCTCTATATAGGAATGGCCAATAGCACATGAAAAGATGCTCAACTTCATCAGTTATTAGGGTAAAATGAACATGAAACCCCATTTAAAAAGCTTAAATATACAGTGGTGCCTATAGCTCAAAAGAATAGGGTGCCAGCCCCATATACCGGAGGTGGTGTGTTCAAACCTGGCCCTGGCCAAAAAACTGCAAAAAAAAAAAAAAAAAAAAAAAAAAAAAAGGCTTAATTAAAAAAAGACAGACAAAATATTGGCAAAGATATGGAGTCTTTGGGATATTCGTTTTATCATTTGGTGTAAAATGATGCAACCATTTCGGAGAATTGTTCAGCAGTTTCTTAAGTCAAACATGGATGCACCCTAAGTTCCAGCAATTTCACTCTCAGATATTTACTAAAAGAAATTTACCATATATCACACAAAACTTGTTTAAGAATATTTATAGCAACTTTATATAAAAACTCATCAAATTGAGCAGTTTGGTAGTATGCATTTTATTATATTGTATGTTAGTCATACCTCAGTGAAAAAATGCAAAAGACAAAAGAGTCACACAAATGCTCTTCAGGCTCTGTCATATTTGTTAGCATCCCATGGGCCAAAGCAAGTCACATGGCCAAGCCCAACATCAGAATGGGAAGGAACTGAAAGGACATGGCAGTGGCTCACAACAGTAATCCTTGCACTCTGAGAGGCTGAGGCAAGAGGATCTCCAGGAGCTCGAGACCAGCCTGAACAACAGTGAGACTCTATCTCTATAAAAAATAGAAAAATTAGCTTAGTGTGGTGGTGCATGCCTATATCCCAGCTACTTGGGCAGCTGAGGCAGAAGGATTGCTTGAACCCAGGAGTTTGAAGTTGCTGTGAGCTATGATGACACCACCCTAGTGGAGTCAGCAGAGTGATACTCTATCTCTAAAACCAATTAACCAACCAACCAACTAACCAACCAACCAACCAAACAAACAAACAAACAAACAAATAAAAAATGATGTGGCTGAGGGCATAGAGGAAGGAATTAAGAATTGTGGCCAATTATTTTTCAGTCTGCCACAGAATCCACATAGGAAGGTCCAATGGTATGCCTATAATTAAGGTATTATATCCTCTATCAAACTGGAGGCCTATAGAATAAATCTGAAGAAATTATTTCACTTTCCATTAAGACTGGTCCCCAAAAAGAATTTTTACAGAGTAAGCGATTTTCTCTGAAGGAGGTTTATGATGGGATGAACAATAACTATGTTTTAAAGACAAATAGTTGTGTCACTCTGTGGTTGCTCCACTTTCCAAAATATAGCTCACAGCTTGAAGGGGATTCAGATGCTTTGGGAACAAAGAAACGACCACAATCCCTCCTTTTATTTTTCTGTGTTATAAAGTAACACCATCTTTTAGACATTAAAATAATACAGAAGAATACAAGGTTAAAATGGCAAGTCTCTCCCTCTTTCCTTACAATCATCGCAGCCCCAGAGGTAACCACTACTGCAGTGTGGTATGATTCCTTCTACAGCTTTTATTTCTGGGGATATGGAAACTGCTAAACACACACCACTCTCTATAGTTTCATAGTGTTTTTTTGCTTTTGTTCTTGTTTCTTGCACAAATGGGGGCCACCACCAACGCAATTACAGAAACTGATTCCTGTTCTTCTCCAAGGGTTAGTATTTTACTTTGGGTTTTCCCCAAAGCAGAGTCTGAGTAAAGGACTTAGAGTGCAGGTATTTATTTTTTAGAAGTAATTCCAAGAGGCTGGAATGCAATACTAAAGCGATTAATACGAGGAGGGAAAACCAAACCAAGGAGTATCATTGAACTGACTACCATAGTGGGCCGAGGGATCAGTGCCATGAATCTCAGAATTGCCTCCAAAGGGCAGGCGGCATCCCTTGTTTTCTGAGGGTTGCCTCAAGCAGCTGGCACCCATGTACTTTTGGTCCACTCTGGGAGGACTGAAAAAGCTCCTCAGCTTTAGAAAAAACCTTGGGGTAGAAAAGCTGAGAAACTCTGCAGCAGCCACTTGAGTTGGGAAACCTTCAGCATGCACAGGAACTGACCATTATAGCTGTGGCTGAGCTTAGGGTTGAGGGGGTGTGGCAAGGGCACCACAAACATCTGTTACTCATGTTTTTCTTAAGTAGCATATGTAGGTCCCTATCATTTTAAAAAAGGCTATACAACATTGCCTGAATATACCATAATCAAATTGATTATACCAGAACCTAATGATGGACACTGACATGTTTCCTTTTTTCTTTTCATTTTTTTTCCCCTTGCTGTTACAAGTCATGCTCTTTTATCACATTCTGACCAACCAGGCTAGCCAACTCAGCCAGTCTGAGTTGAAGTACAGGCAGCAGCTAAAAACAGTGTTGAAATATTTGGCATTCTTTGCAAAGGAAAAATAGGATGTCATATTTGGCTGACCCAACTTTCTGCAAGTCAAACTAAAAAACATACTGGGATTTAGACCAATACAAATTATTCCAGTATGGTAATGTTTGCACTAACAAAACTTCCCACTTGATCTATAAACTCACTTGTGCTAACTTGGATAAGTAAGACCCATCTTTGTGCTACCTCCTCTGACTGATACTGTTAGGAAAGATCTTTAAAATGAGAGGCATTTCCCTCAAGCCTTCCTGCTGATGTCCCAGCCTTCCTGTTACACCCACATCCATGTCCAGTCCTGCTTCTACATATGGATATGGTCCTACTCATGCAGTCTGGTTTGGGGAAAGGCCATATGGTTTTTCTTGTAAACACAGACTACAAGAACCTGAGCTCACTTCTTACCAGTGGTCTAGGCACATTTGGCCTCTATAGCCCTGGGGATGCCTTCAGATAAAACCATACAAATATAAAGCTCTAAGCTCCAAGTGACAAATGAGGCCAATTTCTGGAATATTCGGTGCTTTTTGAACTGTATTTCTCAAAGAATAAAATAATCTGAAAGTTATCATAATGGAAAACTAAAATAAACATTTTTATTTTTAGAGACAGGATTTTACTCTGTTGCCCAGGCTGGAGTGCAGTGACATGATCATTTCTTAGCTTCCCCGGAAGCTGGTATTACAGGCATGTGCCACCAGGAAACACACATTTTTAAAAGCCTCCTTTTCTCTGACTTTGATTGTAATACATTTTTATTATAGAAAATATATATCTGACTTCTTAATATTTCTATGTAGCCCATTATAACACTGAACAAATGAAATTAGGTTGCGTAGAGGTAAAGTTTTCTTTCTGTGTCAAAAAGAAAAAATTGTCATGATTACCCAACCCAGAGTTTATACATTCCCTTGGATTTGACAGGCTATTTTTTCTTGATGTAGTTTGAACTTCTAAGCATCCACTTGCTGACTTGATAGTTCTAAGAGATGCAATTATTCTGGTTTAGCAAAGTTCTGCTGAGTCTTGGATAACATAGACCAGAAAGATTATATTCCTGTGTTGCCAGTTTTATGTTTAAGTCAAAGGCCACTTTGCCAGGCACCTTCACCTGTGGAACTGTCTCTGCCATTACTAAGTGGCAGCTGGTAAGCCAAGAGTTAGGAAAATGTGTCATTGATATCTCAAATGAAAGTATAAGCATGATTAATGCAAATAGCAGCTCTTCTTTGGTGGTCTCTATCCTTGAAATATAATTAATTCTCTTTATTTGCAGCAGTTATAGTCTATAATGTTGGTGTGAACAGTGAGTTAGCAAACACTAAACCATTTCTACTAGTAAAAAGACAAGGTTAGGTTCCTGAGAGTCTCTGGCCACAATTCTGTCCAATAATACACATATAACCTTGTTTTATGTGTGTTTTTATTTATTTATTTATTTATTTTTTGTTTTATTGTTAAAACATAGCTGTGTACATTAGAGCAATCAAGGGGTACAATGTGATTTCATATACAATCTGAAATATTCTCATCAAACTGTTCAACGTAGCGTTCATGGCATTTTCTTAGTTATTGTATGTAGGCATTTGCAATTTTTGAATAGTCATAAAAAGTGAATTACTTCCAAACACTGTGCACATCTTACGAGGTACGTGCCCTTGACGTCAGAGCCTGCCCACCTGTGTCCTGGTGAGGTGTCCCAGAAGCACCACAGAGGGTGATGGTGGGTGACCATCCTAACCCACAGAGTGATGTCACCTGCCCCGGGGCAAGTGCTAAATGAAGTCAGCACTTCATGCATTGTTTTGTTGATCAGACTTTCAAAAGTGAAAGAGAAAATATTAAGAATTCCCATTAAACGTAAAACTGTATTATTCATGTCCATAGCTAATACACTGCAGATAGCACAGAACAGTGAGGAAATTTTTGTCAATATTTGAAACTATTATCCGATTCCACAAAGGCGTTGGTGGTGCCCTTGACCAGAATGCAGTCCAGTAACCCGCCTGGCTTGCGTCATCCCACCCCATCAGACACCTGCTCGCTGACATCATGAGCCACTCCTCTGCTGAATCGGACAGTGACCAAGCTTTTACTTGTAACTAATTTTATCAAATAATGCTTGAATCTCATTAGAGATTGGTTACTCAAAGAGTTTAGCCAACTAAAATCCACAAAAGTGTTTATTTATAATCAATTGACTATAAGAAGTCACAATAAAGGGTACTGTATATTTCATAATAATTTGTAAATTCAGTGTTACACATTTTAATTATCTGTAACTTTTAAAGAAGTCATGCTCCCAGGAATGGAAGAAAAAGTATCCAATGTACTCAGCCCTACTATGAAGCTAAATTATGTTTTCACATGAAGGCTATAACCCAACTATACCACAAGAATATGAGGAAAGGGCCAAGGAAGGGGAAGAGAGGGGGGAGAATAGAGTGGAGAGAGGGTAATGGGTAGGGCCACACCTACCATGCATCTTAGAATGGGTACAGGCGAAACTTACTAAAGGCAGAATACAAATGTCTACATACAATAACTAAGAAAATGCCATGAAGTCCACGTTGAACAGTTTGATGAGAATATTCCAGATTATATATGAAACCAGCACATTTTACCCCTTGATTGCACAAATGTACACAGCTATGATTTAACAATAAAAAAGTATATATAACTGTTTTCTCCTTATTTCATTATTTTATAAGCTTTTTTCTATTTTATTGTATTTTATTTTATTACTTTTTAAACTCTTTAAATAAAAGTAAGACACACGTACACACACCAGCCTAGTCCTACACAGGGCCAGGATTTTTGTGGCACTGTCCTCCGCCTCCACATCTTGTTCCCTGGAAGGTCTTCAGGGGCAGTCGCATGCATTGAACTTTCCAGAAGGACCTTTCTGAGGCTGCTGGTAGAGTTGGTATTTTAATAGGTAGAAAGAGTACACTCTAAAATAGTAGCAAAGATTGTAAACGTACAGACTTGTAACATAGCTGTTTATTAGATAGCACATTCTCTGTACTATCATTATAGATGCTATATTTTTCCACACCTGGTGGCACAGCCGTTCTGTGCATACTAGCGTCACCACAGACTTGTGAAGTAGTGCATTGCTTTACAGCATTAGAACGGCCAAGACCTTGCTAGGCAGTTTGGAGCTTCTCGCCATGTTGTGATTTTATGGTCTGCCGTCACCATGTGGTTCATCATTAACCAACACGTCAGTTGGTGTTGCATGACTGAATATGCAAAATGTGCCTATAAACTGTCATATTATACACAAAAGAAGAATTACACTATGAAAAATGAATTTCTGAAAACAGAAAAGAGGTAAGAAATTTTATGTGAGAATTACTATTTAGATCAACTTTTCATTAAAAACAAATGTTACTGATGGTGAGTTTTAAGGCAGAATCTCAAAAATAATATATTGTGACTAGATAATGAGAATAAACAACCAAAAATTGCAAATGTCTTATAACATAGCTGTGTAATGGGATTTTAATTTGTATTTTGGGCTTGTTGACTGATGGCAGTTAATAGTATTAAAAAAAGACTGCCTTCATTTGTTATTTCTTTAATCAAAATTAATGAGCCTGTTACTGGCATAGCTGAAGGCTACTGATTTGTAAACATGGATTTTATATTCTGAGATATCATTATATTTCTTAATCACTTCTAAGAGCTTTGTAGTAGAGTCCCTGGGGTTTTACAGGTATAAGAGCACATCATCTATGAAGAGCAAAAGTCTGACCTCATCTGTCCCCACGTTGATGCCTTCATCTCCTTCTCTTGCCTGATGGCGTTGGCTGGGACTTCCAGCACTATGTTCAACCGCAGTGGCGATTGTGGGCATCCTTGTCTGGTTCCGGTTCTGAGTGGAAATGCTTTCAGTTTTACCCCATTCAATATGATATTGGTAGTGGGTTTGTTGAAATTTGCATCTGAATATTTTTTGCAGTTCAGTTCACAATCACCAAGACATAGAAACAGCCAAATGCCCATCAATCCATGAATGGATTAATAAACTGTGGCATATGTATTCCATGGAGTACTATTCAGCCATAAGAAAAGATAGAAAGAGTGGCACCTGTGGCTCAGTGAGTATGGCACCAGCCCCATATACTGAGGGTGGCAGGTTCGAACCTGGCCCTGGCCAAACTGCAACAAAAAATAGCCAGGTGCTGTGGCAGGCACCTATATTCCCAGTTACTTGGGCGGCTAAGGCAAGAGAATCACCTAAGCCCAAGAGCTGGAGGTTGCTGTGAGCTGTGACGTCACAGCACTCTATTGAGGGCGACAAAGTGAGACTCTGTTTAAAAAAAAAAAAAAAAAAGAAAAGAAAGGAAGAAAAGATGGAAAATTTACAGCTTTTGTGTTTAACCTGGATAGAGGTGAAAACACATTCTTCTTAGTAAAGCATCACAAGAATGGAAAAAATATATCTTCATTTTACTCAATATTAATATGAAACCAACATAAACAACTACACACACACATAATAAAAAAAAAAAAAAAGCACACAAGTATAGTCTAGGAAGGGGGAGGAGAGGGGAGGGAGGGATCTCACCTCATGTGCACAGTGTGAGGGTGTTCAGCATGCCCCTGGGTGAAGGGCTCAACTACACTTGAACTTCACCTTAGAAATGTAAACCATGTAACCTAAACATTTATACCCTCATATCAATCTGAAATTTAAAAAATACTAAAATAAAATACAAAACATAAAAAACTATTAATGAGCTAAACTGTAGGAACATTCCACAACATTTTATAAATAGTGTATAAAAAGATTTTATTTTTTCTTGACAAGTAAAAGTAGTTAGTAAAAATAATCTACTCTGTTTTTAAAAGATTTATGGCCTTAAGATATCACTTATAAATCAGAAAACATAGCTAGAAATTAGATATAATGGCTTTGCTAGAAAGACAATGTATTGGATATAACAAAATACCTGTATTATACTTTTGAACAATAAATCCCCAAACTATGAATCATTTTCCCCAGAACTATGAAATAATCTTGTAGTAAATTTGACTACAAGTTGGGGGGAGAGGCAGGTGTGAAAGGATACACATTTATACCTATCGGAGTTCAGGTCATCTTATTTTTACCATGTTTCAAAACATTTCTATGATTGACATATGAAATATATTAGCTCATTTAGTCTTTACATTAAGTTGAATATTATTTATAACAATTTACAGAGGAGGAAATATGGACATACAATGACTAAGTAAGTTTGTTATTGTTATACAGCTAGAAATGTAAATCCAGGTACCTTGGCATACTGTTTTGAGCCTCTGTGCTATGTGGTTCCTTCCTTTCTAGAAAATAATACCTGCCAGTCACGAAAAAGCATTTCTAAAATAATAGACTTCTGGTGTTAACTCAGAAAAGAAAGAGAAATAAATAAATAAATAAATTACTTAATAAAGCAGTCCCTTTCAAACCTAGCGAAGTATTGTGCTTCAGAATGAGTAACTATGCCAAAAGGATTTTTACAGGAAAAACTCCTAAACTGTGCCTGTAACTGCATATTAAAATTGTCATTTGCATCTAGATATTAAAGAGCTATCTCGCAGGAAACCCTTCCAAAGGCGCCAGCTTGACGCCCGTGTCCCTGACAGTGTTTTCCTTATCAGTGCTACCTCTTGTGAGTCAGGGATTTTGCATTATTCCTTAACATCCCTCACATACAAGGACTGGAAAGGTCACCTCTCACTGGAAAGGCGAGACATTACTGGAGGAAAAGAGCACAGGTCTTTGGTGGACAGCAGGTAGCCCTGGGAGTCTCCCACTCTGCGCAGGTGTTCCCAAACCCAGCCAACACTCACAGGCAACCGAGGTTACTTAGCTCAAAAAGTCAAGAAATGAATTGTGCGCAGCTCTCCCTGGGTTTGAACGCAGCTATGCGTGATTGGGGTCCAATGCCTCTGTCTCTGCCTCTGACCACACACGTTCCCGGAGCCCACTAGGGGGACACGGGGACAGTGGCAGGAAGCGCTTTTCCCGGGAGGACTGGGCCGTAGCGCAGCACCTGGGGGGCTCACAAGTGACCCCCCTGTCAGGGCAGGGTGAGTCCCGGGGCGCCGGGGACTCTGCTCTGGGGGGATCCCTGTCCACACTGGCCTCCAGCTTCCAGGGCCACTGTCCTCCGCAGACGCATTGGAGGTGCGTACCAGGGACGACTGCTCTTAGGAGACTCAGGGTAGCTATCACAGGACTGTTTGAAGAGCCAAATATTCAAAGGCTTATTTTAGCCAACAATTTCTTTGGCAGCATAACTCCCTCAGGAACTTCATAAGCTTGTGATTTATTTCTAGTCAGTTCACTTGTCTCATCCAACACGCATTCCAAAAATCCTTTCCAGGGAATCCTCTGAAATCATTTTATTTCTGTGTTGTTTTTCATGTGTTCAAAATGCTAAGGGGGTACAGGTGTTTTAAATACATGGATTACTTTTATGATGTGTGAGTCACAGCTATTAATGTGCCCACCACCCTGACGGTTTTCACTGTACCAGGCAGGGGGTTTGCACTGTCCCCTCCCTTCCCAGCCCCGACTTGATTTCCGCAGAGGGTCACTTCCCTTCACGCACAGACAGGCCCATCCGTCAGTTCTAATGTAGTAGTGAGTACGACCTGGTGCTCGCTTTCCCATTCTTTAGATACTTCCCTCCATCCAAACTGTGTAAAGGCGTTATTTCACCCTGTTTTGTGACCAAGGCGTAGTATTCCGTGGTATACACACACCACATTTTGTTAATCCATTCATAAATTGGGTAACTGGATTAATTTTACATCTTTGCAATTGTGCTGCAATAAACATTCAAGTGTAGGTGTCTTTTTGATAAAAATGACTTATTTTCCTTTGGATAGACACCCAGTTGGGGATTGCTGCCTTGGATGGTGGGTCTATTTTTAGTTCTTTTAGAACTATCCAAACTGTTTTCCATAAGAGTTATACTCATGAGTCCACCAGCAGTGTATAAACGTTCCTTTCTCTCTGCATCCAGGCCAACATCTTTTTTTTTTTTTTTGGGGGGGGGGTTCTTTTTAATAAAAGCCATTCTAACTGGGGTAACTTGATATCTCATTGCAGTTTTAATTTGCATTTCCCTGATGATGAGTTATGTTAAGCATTTTTTCCATTTATTTATTGACTATTTGTCTATCTTCCTTTGAAAAGTTTGTTCTGGCTCATGTCATTTGCCCAGTATTTATTTATTTATCTATTTATTTATTTATAGAGACAGAGCCTCACTATGTCACCCTTGGTAGAGTGCTGTGGCATCACAGCTCACAGCAACCTCCAACTCTTAGGCTTAAGCGATTCTCTTGCCTCAGCCTCCCAGGTAGCTGGGACTATAGGCACCTGCCACAACACATGGCTATTTTTGGTTGCACTTTGGTCGGGGCCAGGTTTGAAACTGCCACCCTAGGTATATGGGGCCAGCGCCCTACTCACTGAACCACAGACAGTGCCCTGTTTGCCCAGTTTTTTTTTTTTAATTCTTTTTTTAAATTTAATTTAATTTTATTATTAAATCATAGCTGTGTACGTTAATGCAATCATGGGGCACCATACACTGGTTTTATAAACAGTTTGACATATTCTCATCACACTGGTTAACATAGCCTTCCTGGCATTTTGTTAGTTATTGTGTTAAGACATTTCTATTCTACATTTACTAAGTTTCACATGTTTTTAATGGGGTTGTTGTTCTTGCTGATCTGCTTAGTTCTTTGTAGATTCTGATTAATAGCCCTTTGTTGGATGTACAGCTTACAAATATTTTTTCCCACTCTGGCAGTTATCTGTTTGCTCTGTTGGTTATTTCCTTAGCTGTGCAGAAGCTTTTTAGCTCAATCAGGTTCCATTTATTTTTGTTGTTCCTGTAACTACCAGTTGGGGTCTTAGTTATACATTTTTTGCAAGGCTGATATCTAGGAGGGCTTTTCCTAGGGTTCTCCTAGAATTCTCATGATGCCATGTCCCACACTGAAGTCTTTTATTCATCTTAACTTTTGTGAATGCTGAGAGACACTGACCCTGTTTCATTTTTTGTCATGTGGCTATCAGATTTTCCCAGCACCATTTATTTATTAAATAGAGCTTCTTTTCTGCCATGTAGATTGTCGTTTTCTTTGTGAAAAAAAACAGTTGGCTGTGTGTGGTGGTTTTATATCTGTGTTCTCTCTTTTGTTCCAGTGGTCTGTCTATTTTTGTGCCAATGTTGTGCTGTTTTGGTTAATACAGCCTTTTTGTAGTATGATGTCTGGTGATGTGATGCCTCCAGATTTGCTACTTTTGCTTAGCAGCACTATGACTGGGCTCTGTTTTCTGGTTGCAAATGAAGCTAAGTTTTTCTTTCTTCCTCTTCTTTTTTTTTTTTTTTTTTTTTTTTAGGTCTGTGAAATGTGATTGTGGTATCTCAGTGGCAACCACCACAAGGAGTCTGTAAATCACACTGAGCAGCACGGACATCGGACTCAGATGTTGATTCTTCTGATCCATTAGCATGAATGTTTTCCATCCATGTGGGTCGTGTGCAATTTCTCCAGTGTGTCACAGTTCTCTTTGTGGAGCTCCCGTACTGGTTAGGTATATTCCTTGGTATTTTGTTTTCTTTGCAGCTATTGTGTATGGTATTGAATCTTTGGTTGTCTCTCAGATTGACTGTCACCTCTGTAAGGAAATGCTACTGGTTTGTAGACACTGATTCTGTAACCTGAGTCTTGGCCGAATTTATATATCAGTTCAAGGAGTCTCTTGGTGGAGTCTTCAGGGTCCCCTAGATATAAAATCATATCATCAGTGAAAAGCAACAGTTTGACATCCTCTCTCCTAATATGGATAACTTTTATTTCTTAACTCCTTCGATTATTTTTCTGTTAATGTAATTTCTGGTTTGAGACTGTCTGAATTAACGAGTCTGGATGAGTAAGGCCACATTATTAAGATGAGCTCTGCCGCACGTATAGATCTTAGTGAACTTATGCCAACCCATACCTTTCTTAAATACATCTCTTACTTTTTGAGATCTAAAAGCAGTTGACTTTTGAAATATTTGAGGCATCAAATTTCTGGATTCTTCCTATGAGCTTTTATTATTTGCAAATAAAGTTGTTCAGTTTTGTTAGCTCATCTGTTTTTCTTTAATATCTAACGACTCTGACAATCATAACAAATACTTCAACAATCTATTTCTCAATGTCTTCCCATTCAGCCATAGTCACAGAAGATACTTGGTTACCCTAGAAATCTCTTATACTTTACAAATGAAGTGATTCTGTCTCCCAATTTCTAGCTCTGCCTAAGTTGTCTCTCTGACGAGTGACAAACTCCAAGGCTAATGGTACTTTTTAAAGAGCTTCTAATTGTTATTTTTGTTATAAAAGAATCTATAATAGTTACCCGTAGCTATTACTTAGAATAAATATTAGCAGATGTAACAAAATCAATCAGTAAGTTACCTCTATTTCAATCCTTAATTTTCCACTGTTGTATCGTGACACCCTGACCTCTTTAGATGCTGATTTTTTTTCCATACAAATTTGGAAAATATTGAATGTGCTGATTTAAATACATCAAGAGAGGATTATCATGTCAACAATAGAAATGCAAATCCAGGACTATCAGTACATGCGTATATAATTACTTGGCTCAACTAATGACTTATTATTTAAAATACATAGTGAAATACTTTGTGAATTAATTAGCAAGGGAAAACAAAGTGTGTTAAAAGGAACTATAAAGAAATGTGCCCTAAAATAAAATAAACACAAAGCTAAAATTATAAAATTGTTAATAAGAAAAAAAAATCTGCATCCTGAATGACATTGCATTTGTAACATCTTTTTAGCAATAGCTATAGTGTTTTTGAAAGCATGAGATAGTATTAGAAAAGCCATTTATGCTGATAATTACATATACTGATTGACTTTCTTTGCCAATGATTACAAATTTTTCCTGAAAACTAAACATGTCAGAAACAGAACTGACAGTTTTTACAAATATCTGCTCATTCGCTCTAGCAACATAATCTTAATCTCATTTTAAGTATCCTATGCTATGTTTTTAATGCACTCTTCATTTTCTTTAAGTCAAATAAACATTGAAAAAGGAAAATACATGAATACTTGAAGGGCAGACATTAATTTTGAAAGTAAATGTGTATATGTCAAGTTTTAGAGACAAAGGCTTATAGTTGTTAACCATATATATCATCAAAATAATCGAATGGTTAAACAAATCACCATAGATCTAATGCAATATCATTTGGACATTGTAAGTAGTGTGTGTTATATTTAACCTTTTCAGGTAATGATTGCAATATAATATTAAAGTAAAAAATGTAGCCTAATATATATATATTTATGTAAGACAGCATATATAGCACAATATTATAGGTTTTATATATAATTAATATGACACATAGTATAATGAATAATACATGCTAAGCTTACAATCTCATACTTTTATGATAAATACATATTATAGAATTCATATAATATAAACACACTTATGATAAAATAAAAAAGCTTATACCAAGTGTTAATTGTGTGTTTCTGTTTATGTGTGCAGGCGTAGGTGTGATATTGGAGGACAACTGAATAATTACTTAGTTTATTTCTAATCTTTTTATCTTCTATATTTATTTTACACTAAAAATTACTAAAGTCAGATCTGTAAAAAATATAGAAATAAAATTAATTGACGCAACTATTTTTCTACTCGCCAGGCACTTCCTTGGTGCTCAAACATAAAAATACGAAAGAATAAGAAATGGAAAGGAAGTGCATGATCCTCAGGACTCGGTGTGTAACAAGTGTTCTGGGCACATCAACATCAACATAGAAGCGTAAGGGAATTTCGTGACAAGGCACATATTTTATGCTACACAATGTGTTAAGTGGTTTATTTCATCTGAACATGTCTCAGTCACCACCACATAAAATGGGTTCTAACATTCTAGTTTTACAATTCAGGAAACTACAGGTTAACGTATTTGTCCAAGTCGGTCAGCTAGTGAGAGGCTGACTGGGATTTAGGACCTACTCTACTTCTCATTAATGAAATTTCATTATTTTATTCCAGTGTTTCCCAAATATTTTTTTTTTCATTTTCTTTACTACAATTTGACGTGTTAGAATACATTAAGATTCCAGGCAAATCAGGACTTTAGAACGAAGCTGTGTTATTTCCGTGCTCTGTGTTTCTCTCCCTCGGGTATTGTGAAGTTCACGTCCCCCTCCATCCACACGGGTGAGCACCACTGGCCTCGCTGGCAGACGTCTGCCCTTTTCCTGGCTGTCGTGTACCACTAACTCCAGTTATTTATATTCCTTTTTCCCCATTGTTGCCACAAAAAGATATCTCTTGTGTTTTTACTTGGCATGTTCTTTTTAAGCCGTAGCAATATCAATGCTTATATTTAGCCGCTTCCATAAATATCTTCGCAAAGTAACAAATCTATTATTTAAGTTACATTGTTAACTCATTAAAATAATTGTATAACTATTACAATAAAAGGTCATTAATATACTATGCATAATACTCATATAACACACTATATATGCCTGAAGGTTAGTTTGGAAAGAAAGTAAAAGTTGAGAATGTTTAGGAGATGTTGTCTAAACCCCTTACCTAAATTTTATGATTTTATAGCTATAATTCTCCATCTCATATGGGCCTGTACTTCCTCTGAGTCTGAGCCTGAGATCTGTCTGAGGGGTCTTTCAATGTATATTTTAATTATTAGACTAGCTCTTGTTGTATCAAATTATTTAAGGGAGGATAGGGAGATGACCCTTATTGGAAGAAAATTTTTTAACATATATAAATGTTTGTATTATGGATGAATTCTCTTAGAATTATTTTGTTTGATATAAAAGAATAGTTTTTGTAGTGAACTGGAGTAAAATAAGACATATCACATTTAGATTTGTTTTGTGAATTTTTTTCATTAGAGAATGCTAACTTTTCAGCTATATTTCCTTAAAGTTTGTACAATTTACATATCTTATCACTCAAGATTGGCTAATTATAGTAAAAATGAAAGTGCTACAATACAATTTGAGTTTTTTGTTTCAGAGTATTGCAGGGGTATACTTACTTTGGTTACATTAATTGTTTTGCACAGTTTGAGTCAAAGTTAATGTGTGCCTTTACCCAAATAGCATGCAGGGCAGTGTACCCGTTAGGTATGAATGCAAACCAGTCACATGGGTAGTTAAAATTAAATTGGTTCAATGCTGTGGAAACAGATAACCCTCTTTTAAGGGTAATGAAAAAAAAATTGTGTCTTTCTCTTCAGTCAAGAAATTATATTGGGCTTGCACATCAACAATTTGAACTTCAGATAATTTACCTGCTAAAATAATCATTGCAACTATGCTGGATTAAATTTTAGGATCGACTCAGGTTTTGAAGGACTTGACCCTAAAATCACATTTATTTTCAATTCAATTTAATTAATACTCTCAAAATTTATAGCTTAATTGCATCATACATCAATGCATTTTGATTAGGTGGTAATTCTGTGTAATTCTCTGGATCATTTGATTAGGGATCCGTGGAGCCACTATGCGGTATCCTTTAGCTCCACAAAGGACAAAAGCTATATTTACTGTGTTATTGTTTGGAAAACTAACTTCTCTTCACAGAAACTTTCTCTGTATGCTTGACTTTGTACCCCCAGAATAATTTTTGGTGAATTTCATCATCTTAAATTACATTTTGTACCCCAATTACTTATGTCATTCTTTAATCATCAACTCTGACTCACCAATTATTATTTTTTTTTTATTTTTGACTCACCAATTCTTAACTCTGCTTCAGTAATTCACATAACAGTTTAACATTGTTATAAAGTCTTCTAAGGGTTTAAGAGTATTGCTGATCTCGCTTTGAAGTTTTGAGATACAGATAGGAATGATTATATTTAACATATTATATGATTATATTTAAGTATGATTATTAATCATATACTTTGTTATATCATATATACTATTATAGATAAGGTATTCTACAATACATAATTATAAAATAGCATATAAAATTATATATAATCATATATAACTATATATGATCACATATCTGCGTATTAATCCATAGGCATCATCTTTTTTTTTTTTTTTTTTTTTGGCAGAGTCATCCCTGGTAGAGTGCTGTGGCATCATAGCTCACAGCAACCACAAACTCTTGGGCTCAAGTGATTCTCTTGCCTCAGCCTCTGGAGTATCTGGGACTACAGATGTCCGCCACAACTCCTGGCTATTTTTAGAGGTGAGAAACTCACTCCTGCTCAGGCTGTTCTCAAACTCCTGAGCTCAGGTGATCCACCTGCCTTGGCCTCCCAGAGTGCTGGGATTACAGGCATGAGCCACTTCTCCCGGCCTAATTACTATACTTTCTCTCCTTTAATATCTATTACAAAAATCATCTCTGTCATTTTGACTACTTGGATCCTGTTATTAACATTACTGAGAAAATGTAACTGGGATGCTGAACAGAATTCACAGTTATCTACTTGGAAGAGAATAATCTCCACAGTTTGCAAGAAAATGAGTATATCCAGAATGCTTAATACTAATAGTGAGAAAATATAAATTTAAATAAAGATGTACCTCACAACTTTCATTCCTCTACCACAGAAGATGTCCACATAAGAGAGGAAGGTTATAAAGCAAATTCAAGTGTAAAAAGTGATGCCATAATCTCCACTCTCAATTTTTGGGAAGTGCCTCTTAAGCATATTTGCCAGATATTAAATTCATATTTTTAGATTCAAAAATATGCAACATAGAGATCACATTCTCTCGTGGATCTGTGACTGAATCAGATTAAACAAGTAGCATTTTATATTAAATGCAAAGCAGGAATTCTCATTTCCCAGCCTGTCTTGAGCGGATAATAGTGGTGAAACACATTACGAAGACTATAATGGGAGTAACTAAACTATCCTGTTTTGAATTTCCTTTCTTGCTCTTGCAATGTAACACAATGTGTAATGTTCTAAGGTATCCCATGCACACCTCTTCCTACCAAAAAAAAATTACCTTGGTACTATTATTAAGAACAAATTACACCACAAGTGCCAGCACTCACAGCAAAATGTAAATTCAAGTAGAATTTAGAAAACTCAGAGCAATTTCAGATTAGAACATCAGGATTGGCAGCCTTTGCAACTATCAGCTGTTTTTCACTTTTCACAAGGGGATGGGTTTGCTAATTGGATTAAGTCTGTCTCTAGCTGTAATTTCAGCAGCAGTTAAGGGAAGAACTGCCATGTCACACCTGGGTTGTGTGCTAGGAGGTGAAGCGCAGTTAATAAGAATCATTTAAAGCACAGCCCATGTGCACAATTAACCAGCCTTTATTCCTTGATTAAAAATCTGGTTATCAAGGGCGGTGCCTGTGGCTCAAAGGAGTAGGGTGCCGGCCCCATATGCCAGAGGTGGCGGGTTCAAACCAAGCCCTGGCCAAAAACTGCAAAAAAAAAAAAAAAAAAAAAAAAATCTGCTTATCAAGAATAATTGTTCAACTATATCTTTAGGGACTTGTGGAGTGACTATTAGTCGTGTTTGAACTGGTGGTAGATTAGCAATGTCACAAGTATTTTAGTTATTAGGCAAAAATATTGCAGCTGATTTTGCAGGATTTAAAAAGAGTGCAAATACTGGCAACAATAGAGAGAGAGAATTAGAGTCTCCTTTAGAATATTGTTAGTCATATAGACATACAGGATCCAGAGGGCAAAGGGTACCCGTGAGGTATGGGGTCAGCTCATGTCACGAATCATTCATCTGAATAACCTAATGGCATTTACTGAAGTAAAGAGTTACTTACCAATAACAAGGATCTCTCTCTGTTGAGACACCTCCAAACGATATTCCCTGCATTTCTGTATTTTTATGGGGCCAGCAGACCCAGTGTTGCCCAGTGAAAAGTCAACAGAATAGGCCAGGCCCAAAAATGTCCTTCAATATTCCCCCCATGAAAAAAGGAAAATCTCTGGCGGGTTACTGGCCTGTAGGATACGGAGTTTCCAGGGCCACGCACCACAGGCCACAGGCTGACCAGTCTAGCACCTGGAACTGACCCGTGGAGCAGAGACCCTCCCACCCCCGCCGTGCACCGCGCTGTGCCACGGCCAAGGGCAAACCAGCGTGTGTTCTTACAAGACGGAAAATGAGAATTTTGAAAAATATATATGTATTTTGATCGTGAACACGATGCAGAATGTGCCCGGTTCCCTGGCAACCGTGGATGCTGGTGGCTTTTCCAGAGCGGTTCGCGGGAGCTGTGCGATTTGCCCTGCGGAGTCCACCTGCTCCTGCCCGGTCCATCATCCTCGGCTACACAGCCCCGGGCAGCCACGGTAAGAGCACAGCGGTCCAAATGAAAAGACAAGGGTTCATTTCTTTTGTCTCCTTTCAGGGATACTGGAAGATGCAGCTGGGACCACAGCCTGAGTCCAGTTCATTTGCCCGCGCTGTGGTCTGAACTTGGCTGAGGCGCCACATCCCATGTTGTTGAATGTCCTGGTTTCTCTGTAAGGGTATAACCAACACGCCACAGCTAAACAGCCATTAAAACGTTTGACTTTCTAGTCTAGATTCTTTTTGTAGTAAAAGTTATGCATTTGTAGCAATTTATAGTTACACCACTGTGGGGTCATGCAGTTAGGAAGGGTTTATGGTACAACCTTAGTTAGATGAGACCATTGACAAAGAAACATTAGGTCACTTGTCAAAGCCCTATTTGAACAAATATAAATTTAAAGAAGTATTTTTTATAATTACTCTTCTTCTGTATTCTTATTCTATAAAATTCAAGTAGAAGACAGGGAGAATATTTACAGCAGATATAAAAGTCAAGGTCCGTATGCTGATTTATAACAGTTGTCCATGAGTGGCTAATAAATGCATACAAAGAACATTTTCCTTGATCCCTTCCTTCTGTTCCTGAGAAACTATGTCCGATGTTATATAGGAAGCCAGTGTTTTGTAGTGAAAAAAAAAAAAAAAAAAAAAAAAAAAAAATGCGTTACTGGGGTGGCACAGGCATAACTGACATAATGCGTTTCCCTTCAAAAACCAAAAAAATTTTTTTTTTTTTTTTTTTTTTTTTTATTTTTTCACTACAAAACACTGGCTTCCTATATAACATCGGACATAGTTTCTCAGGAAC
>CAUYPK010046037.1:0-37375 GCA_963574355.1 Loris lydekkerianus
TGCACATATGTCATTTCTCTCCTATGTAAGAAAAATTCCTAGAGATAGATTTGCTGGCTCAAAGGGCTTGTGCGTTTGTAACTTTAATGGTCATCGCCAAATGACTTGTCATAGAAGTTGCACCAATTTACCCTCTGATGCATAAAGTATGTAAGTAGCTATTGTGCTTTGCTATAGAATGGGAAGTCAAACTTCCAGATTTTGCCAATCCAATTAATTTTTTTTAAATGGCATTTCGGTATAGCTTTAATTGGCATTTCCATCACAGCATAAGTGCCACAAGGACAAAGATCTTTGGTTGATTAACTACCATGCCTTCTGTACTCAGAGAGCCAATATTATTGGCACATAAAGCTACCCCCCAAAATTGTTTTTGAAAGAATTTATTCTGAGTGAGACTGAACAATCTTTCATATGTTTTGAAATCCATTTGTATTTTATTTTCTGTAAGCAGTTCATTCTTATCCTTTACCCATTTGTCTCCTGGATTGTGGTCTTCATTGATTATTAGAAGCTCCTTATATAAAAGGGATTTATCTGCTAATTTTTGATGATGCAAATAATGCAAATAATTTTCCCTGTTTGTTTGTTTTTTGAGACAGAGTCTCCCTCTGTTGCCCAAGCTACAGTGCCATGGCATCAGCCTAGATCCCAGTACCCTTAAACTCCTGGGTTCAAGCCATCTTCCTACCTCAGTCTCTCCAGAGGCCGGGACTACAAGTGTGTGCTACCACACCTGCCTGATTTTTCTATTTTTTAGTAGAGTCAGGGTCTCACTTTGCTCAGGCTGGTCTCAAACTCCTGAGCTCAAGTGATACTCCTGCCTCGCCCTTCAGAGGGCTAGGAGTACAGACGTGAGCCACCATGCCCAGCCTGATATAGTTTTTTATCACTATAGCTTGTGCTGGGTTTTCCTGTTACTATTTTTCATATAGCCAAATTTATCAGTCTCTTATCTGAGTTTTGTGTTATGATTAGAAAGGTGGACTTGACAGTTATAAATGAATTCTACTGTTGTTTCTTCTATACCTTTTATGGTTTCATGTTCCCATTAAAATCAAATGATAAATGCCTGATGGATATCCCAGTTACCCCAATTCGATTACTTCACATCGTATGCATGTATCAAAACATCGCACATACCCGATACAGATGTCCAACTGTTATGTACCTATAATACTCAAAGTAAGTTAAAAAATAAAACATAGAAACAATAGTAATAAATTTTTTAAAAATCTTTGATCTGCTTGAAATTTACTCTAATGTTAGTGTGAGATTTTCTTGTCCTAAATGATTATTCACTTATCCCAACACCATTCACTAAGTGATTCTTCATTTTCCTACTGATTTGATATGCCATTTTCATCAAAGTCTTGAACGTTCTCATTTTTCATCTGATAGGTTTATCTAGCCATGTACCCAAACCATGATGGAATGACTGCTTCTCCTCATTATTCTTCTATTTTAATTTCTTCCTAGCTATTATTGACAGTTTTTTAATAGGAATATTTTAAATGTACTTGTTTCTTTCTTTCTTTTTTCTTTTTTTTTTTGGCCGGGGCTGGGTTTGAACCTGCCACCTCCAGTATATGGGGCCGGTGCCCTACTCCCTTGAGCCACAGGTGCTGCCTGTACTTGTTTATTTTAAAAAAAAAAAAAAAAATCACATTTATTTATTGAGGAAGAACTGGCATTTTTATATTTTCACCTTCCCTTTTGAGACCATGGTACCCCTTTCCCTTTACACAAGTTATTTTTTGTCCTGCAGAAACGTTTTTCTGAAGTTTCTTCAGAAAGATCGTGTACATTTCTTAATACATTTATTCCTAGTTACTCTATCATATAGCAGTTGTTTCAAATGCGGTGTATCTTCTAACTGGTTGTTTAGATGTATGAATCCTATTGATTTTGCAATATTAATGGATACCTGGTTCCTTGCTGAATTTTTTAATGATTTGTTTTTGGGAATTGTTCTAGATTTTCCACATATATGCTTATGTTATCTGCCAAATTAGTGATCATTTTACCTATTCTTTTAAATTTTTTGAAACTTCGTATTTCTGTCTTTTACATAATTGTGTTGACTAGTACAATAGTAGATAAAGTGGCATTAGTGGACATCCTTGAAAATTTCTGGGATTAGCTAGGGATGCTTTTAGTGTCTCTCTATTAAGCATATTTCTGGGGGGTTTGTTTGAAACAAATATATTTTATCATGTTAAGGACATACATATTTATCTTATTTTTATTAGAAGGGTTTTTTTTTGGGGGGGGGTTTGAGACAGAGTCTCACTTTGTCACCCTCTATAGAATGCCATGGCGTCATACCTCACAGCAACCTCAAACTCAGGCTCAAGCAATTCTCTTGTGTCAGCCTCCCAAGTAGCTGGGACTACAGGCACCTGCCATAATGCCCGGCTATTTTTAGAGACAGGGTCTCACTCTGGCTCAGGCTGGTCTTGAACCTATGAGCTTACGCAATCCACCTACCTTGGCCTCCCAGAGTGCTAGGATTACAGGCATGAGCCACCGTGCCCAGCCTTATTAGAAGTTTTAATGAAGAATGAACATTGTATAATACTCTGTCAAATGCATTTTTTGCATCTATAAAGATCGTCAACCCCTTTTTCCCCTTAGATCTACAAATACTGATGAGTGACATTAACAGATCTTCCAAGGCTAAACTGTCTTTGTATTCTCAAAGTAAGCCCTATTTGATCACGGTAGGGATATGTGTGTGTGTGTGTGTACATATTATTTTAAAACTATTGGCTATTTTTGCTAATATTTTGTTTGGGTTTTTTCATGGACATACATAAATAAAATTGCTCGATGGTTTCATATTAGACTCTATCTTTCTTGGGTTTTAATATTACTATTCAGGTTTATGTCAACTGTTGGTCTTGCAGCGGTTGAAATACCATTGGAAATATCCATTTCTTAGAGATTGGTAAAACTCGTCTGTGAACTGCTCCTCCTGTTGCTATTTCAAGAATAACTAACACATTTCTATTTCTTCTATGTCAGTTGATTTATCTAGATTTTCTATTTCTTTCAGTGCCAGGCTTTATAAATTTTCCCAGAAAATTATCCATTTTAACTAAAGAGTTTAAAAATTAAGACAGTAAGTTTAGGGGGCAGGCATTAGATAGGCCATGTCCAGCCATTAATGAGGGCCCTTCCTGTATCTATGGAAATACTAAAATCACCGCTGAAGTTAGAGTTTCATCTTACAGAGCATTTCAGCTTCTAAAGGGTAAATAACAAAACTTCCCTGACTGATTAGGACAAAGACAAGAAAATGAGACTGAGACCCCATCTTCCCTGGGCCCGGAGCTCCTCTCCCCTGTTCTCTTCCACCCAGGTTCACTGCATTTGAGCCTTGGAGCATCCTTAACTTTTATTTTATTCTTATTAAGTGTCAACCACATCTATGGAGCTAGATGCATCAGCCTAGTCTCATGCTGGAAGGTTCTATCAGTCTGTGAGTTTTGTCTTGCTTAATCTCTGTTTCTCAAAGGATGGCAGAATTCTGAGATGGTCCTCAAGAATTTGAGATTTGGAGATCATTCTTTTAAAAGGTCAAAATTTCAGAAGAGCCCACTCATGAAACTAACTAATTATCAAAGGAAATTAACAGGGTTCTTTTGGTTGGAAAGCCAATCCACTCATCATGTGCTTATTCGTTTGGGTTGCTGATGTTTTATAGCAGAGTATAACTGCAATTTACTATAACAAGCTATTACTTGTCAAAATGATGGCTAGTCTGAATTAATTTTCTAGTGGTGCATTATTCTGAGATCCCCGTAGTATCCAAAGTCATGTAACTTGTCTGGTAATAGCAAAACTTCTAAAAAATGGATTAAAAGGCAAAAAGGTAGGATATATGTCATTTTAATACCTTCCTCAGAATAGTTAAAACAGGCAGAATCTAGTTCTACACTGGGAAATAGAGTTTCTTTCAAATAACATTAATTCACTCCTGGTGTACACAGTCTGTATAATCTCCTCCCCAGGAGTGTTAGCAGGACTGTGAACAGGATGAGATTTCATGTCTGCGATTAGGTTTTATTAGAAGACAAAGATGAAGGGATTTTTACAGGTGTCATTAATATACTAAATCAATGAAAAGGAAAACTATCTTGAGTGGGTCGGACTGAAAAGGTGCAGGCCCTTAAAAGAGAGATGAGGCATCTCCCTGAGGCCAGAGAGAATGTTGCTGAGCCTGAAGAAGCAGACTGGCATGTTGTGAACTGCCTGTGGATGACCTCGTGCAGACTTGCAGAACCTGAGGGCAGCTCCAGCCTCCAGCCAGTAAAAAGCCATGGCCCTCAGTACACACCCCTGAGGAAATGAATTCTACCAACAATCTGAGTGAGTGTGCAAGCAGGGCTTCCAGATGAGAATGCAATCCAAGTGTCAGCTTTGGTTCCAGCCTTGTGGGGCCCTGCATAGAGAATCCAGTTAACCGGGGCCCAGACTTCTGACCCATAGAAACTGTAATAAGTTTGTGGTAACTGGTTATACAATAACAGAAAGCTAACAGAGTGATCAACAGGCCCTTGGTGTGAAAATCACCAGAAGTAGTAAGTAATTTAAAATGCAGGTACTTGGCCAGGAGCAGTGGCTCACACCTGTAGTCCTAGCACTCTCGGAGGACGAGGTGGGTGGATTGCTTGAACTTACGAGTTTGAGACCAGCCTGAGCAAAAGCAAGACCCTGTCTCTACTAAAATAGAAAAAACTGAGGCAAGAAAATGGCTTGAGCCCAAGAGTTGGAGGTTGCTGTGAGCTATGAAGCCATGGCACTCTACCCATGGTAACAGCTTGAAACTCTGTCTCAAAAAAAACTAAAATAGAATAAAATGCAGGTTCTTGGGTCCTGTCCCAGAATTGTTCAGTCAGACTCTCCCTTCATAGTGTCCTAGGAGCCTGAATTTTTTTTTTTTTTTTTTTTTTGAGACAGACTCTTCCTATGTTACCCTAAGTAGAGTGCCGGGGCATCATAGCTCATGGTAACTTCAAACTCTTGGGCTTAAGTGATTCTCTTGCCTCAGCCTCCCAAGTAGCTGGGACTATAGGTGCCTGGCTATTTGTTGCTGTTGTTGTTGCCATTGTTAATTAGCAGGCCTGGGCCAGGTTCAAACCCACCAGCCGTGGTGCATGTGGCTGGCGCCCTAACCACTGAGCAATGGGTGCCAAGCTGGAGTCTGAATTTTTATAGACATCCAAATTAATTCTGATGCACAGTAAAGCTTCAGAATGAATATAATTGTTCGGACAATCTTTGACAAAACATAACCCATAATTTGAGATTTGGAGATCGTTCTTTTTAAAGGTTAAAATTTCAGAAGAGCCCACTCATGAAACTAACTAATTATCAAAGGAAATTGATGGGGTTCTTTTGGTTGGAAAGCCAATCCACTTATCATTTGCGTATTCATTTGGGTTGCTGATGTTTTATAGCAGAGTATAACTGCAATTTACTATAACAAGCTATGACCTGTCAAAATGATGACTAGTCTGAAGTAATTCTCTAGTGGTGCGTTATCCTGAGTTCCTCCTACTATCCAAAGTCATATAACTTGTCTGGTAATAGGAAAACGTCTAAAAAATGGATTAAAAGGCAAAAAGGTAGGATATGTGTCGTTTTATTACCTTCTTCAGAATAGCTAAAACAGGCAGAATCTAGTTCTACGCTGGGAAATACAGTTTCTTTCAAATAACATTAATTCACTAACACTGGTTAAGGCAGCAGGAGCAGCCAGAAATATTTTAAAACTTCACAGAAGTCTTTTCATGAATTTGTCAAATCTCTGAACCAAACGTATCTACAACTTTTTTCCCCAGAAATCTCAGAAGAGCCTAAAAAATTAAAAAGAATCCCAGTCTGAATTTTGACTTGGCTGAATTTCATGAACAGAGAGAATTTCCAGCAATAGAAACTTTGATTAAAAGTAAAACTCCACGCCTTGTGTTCTCGAGTAAAGCCCCATCACACTATCTGCGACCATGTCCAAGTTGCCCTCTGATGCTGCTCATTTTTCTTATTCTTCTTTCTTTTTTAAAGATTTCTATTGCTTTTCAGAGGTGTTTTATATCCATGTCATCTGGTATCTAACCTCAATTCATCTTTCCAAAGTCACTTTTGATTCCCACTGAATAATGGAAACTTTCAGAGTGTTTTTGTCACCTGGGTCCTGATGATTTCCATGTCAAAGACACCTTCCAACTCCACCATAAGGGGACATCTAAAACTTCTTCATCCTAGCCAGCCTCCCTGGGCTACTATGGAAATTTGACCCATCCATTTTTTTATATTCTTATCTTTGAAACTACTGGTTCAGCTACATTTTACTTGGTTATTAAATTGGAAAGCTGAAATTGGCTAAAAAACAAAATTTTAAACCAATAGGTTTAGGTGGTGATACGATGTGTATGTCTCTGTGCTAGCCACTTCTCCAGCAAAGGACTTACCCAACTTTGTTATCATTACTCATCTGTCTGCCTCCTTGAGCACAAAAATTGCATTTTATGCCCTGTACTATTCTCCAGAACCCACCTTTAAAGTATGACCCATAACAGATGCTCAATAAATACATGCTCAGTGGTTGAAGAATGTCATTTAACTCACCTGTGCCTCACTGTTGGGGGCCCAACTCAGTCACACACAAACCCTTTTCCCTCCCCTTCCTTCTCCTCACCTCCTAAGACAAAGACACAAAGGATCTGACTACCCCCACCCCCAAGAAATTCCTGCCAAAGGACCCTAACTTTCCAAGCAAGCTGCAGAATTTTCCCACCCCATATGGCTCCATATGAACAGGGTCTCTAACTGCCCTTCAGGGCCTGACACCGCCTTTGTACTGCCCAGGCGTGCAGTCTCCCTTTCCCTAAACCTGACCTGAACATCTCCACTGTGGGCTGATCTCTGGGCACCATAGTTCACACCTTTCACTCCCTTTTCTCAATAACAGGGCACAGGTTTAGACACTACCAAGTGGCATCTCTGGAGTGACCCGGGGATTTGAGAGTAAGGAAGAGAAAAGAATCCACTGAGAGTTAATCCATCAAATCAACCCATAAGCAGAGCACAAACACACAGCGTCATCTTCAAAACAATTATTCCCAATCCAAACCCAACTGAATCTTAACAGTGCTATGTGAAATGAGCCAGTCAGCCTATCCCTAGAGTGGGAAAGGTGGTCTCAAACTATCTGGCAAAGGAATACATTTTAAAACCTACCAAACATCCCCTGCCTGGTGATTTCACTCCCTACATGGTTCTGTCTAAGGAGACAGATTTGTTCACCAGCAAAAGCATTTTGGACCATATTCTCTTGATTGGATAGTTCTTTGTGAATTAAAACATTGACCATCAGCTTTTATGAACCTGTTGGTGAGGGCTGAATTGTGCAATGGACCCTTCTTGATGCACTGCTGTTGTAAGAGGCTAAGTCCACAGACCTAAAGGAAGGCCCCGGGGCAGGTGAATTCATTCAGAGGAGACACTTTTGGGGACTTGCAGGTGGCCAAGGCCAGGCAGCCAATCCTGGCAGGGCCCTGGCCTTACCCCATATGCTCTGTTCAAAGTTTTGGCAGTGACACCTGCACTGCTGAGACCATTTCCCTGAGGTTTTGGCAAAACAAGTGTGGCTGCCTTGAGGCTAAAGGGAAGAAAACAAAGATAAAATGAAGTGATGAAGGTAAATTTTGATAGACTTTGAAAAGTAGGAAGCATCACAATTGCAAAGCAGAATATTTTTACCAACAGCTTTTTAAGCCCCCTTAGGGGCCTGCTCTGAATTTAGTAAGACCCCTGTGAGTGCTCAGCTGAGAGGGCTGTGGACAGGTAACTTGGAAATAACAAGCTTCAGTCCTCCCTTCCTCACCTCTGTATTTCAGATTCTCCATCATGGCTCTTCATGAGGACAGTACCAATGTCTAAACTGTTACCCACAACGTACTTGGTTTCCTTACAAGAGACTTCTCCAAAAATGGAAGGATTTGGGGTAATCTTCATAGATTACTTTGGTCAAGACTGCGGTAGAAATTTCCAGACCATTTGGTGATTCTTATTCAGTTTTCTAACCTGGTTTCAAAAACCCTTCCAGTCTTAATTACTTCTTCATATCACCGTAGGAATTTAGAACTGCCGTATATCCTTCCGACCTTTTCATCACATAAAAACATTGGCACTTTTTTGCAAGCCGATGATAGCTAGTAGCCTTTCAGGGCTAACAGAACCAATTACGGCAGCTTAAAATAGATTTTATTATTCAAGGTGCCAGCTCCCTACTATATCCAAAGCTCCAAACATTGTTATTAACGTTGATCATTTAATAATTGTTATTGACAATGATCCTCAACTCCTCATCTGCCCCAAATCTGGTCAATGTGAAAATCAAAGGAGGATGGAAAATAAATGACTGTGAAATTATCTAGAATCAACCACCAAAGAGAAAAAGAAAAAGAAATTTAAAACCTCCTTGAACTGACATCTGCCAATATTCTGAGCCACTGACTCAGTTCTTGGTTAATTCACACTGCAGACATCCTTAATAGTCCTCCAAGGAATAAAACTGATGAAGTGTGAAGTGTTTAACTGTTTTCTTTTTTATTATTTGGATAGGCGTTATCTAATTTATGATTTAAGAAGGGAAAGTATTTGAAAGGTCTTTGTAAAACAGTAGTAGCTATTCTTTCAACATAGTTAATGTAGAATTGTATTTACCTGGCAAAGATTTACTGAATACCTACTGTATGCCCATACACAGCAGGTGCCAAATGTTAAGAAAAGAAAAAAACTGTTTTGAAATTATAATACTCAATAGATACTGGTAACAAAAGATAAATACAAGTCACATGAGAGCACTTCTTACAGAAATTAAATGGGACTTGAGTATTACAATTTTAGTACAGTTTTTTCCTTTCTTGACATGTGTATCCTTTTTCGGCTCCCCCCATAAATGCCATGGCCTGGGGATGCAGTGATGAGTGTCACCAGTGTCCTGGACTCATGGGAGAGACAGCAATCAAATAACACAAAAATGTAAAGTAACAACAAGGATAATCGCTACAAACACAGATATGTGGTGTCATAAGGGTGTCTAATAAGAGTAATTGATCTGTTCAAGAGGATGTTCCAGGATGACTTCCCTGAGGAAGTGTAAGTTAAGCTGACAGTTCCAAGGATCTGTTCCAGGATGACTTCCCTGAGGAAGTGTAAGTTAAGCTGAGATCAGAAAGGCAGGGATGAGGCTTACTAGACAAAGTCAGGACGGGAGGAGGGAGTTTGGTAGGGGCAGGGGGAGGGCAGGATGGTTCGGGCAGGGACAGTCTGTATGAAGTCAGAGGAGAGGCTTATGTGTTTTATCATCGAATCTTCCAGATCTGGCATAACTGGTTGTCACATAAAGATATTCAATGAAGGAAAAGAATAAATCATCCTATTCTGTCTAGAGAGTCTTCACACTTGTGAATTTTTTCCTGCAAAGAAGATCATCCTCTTCATTTCGAACTCTTCTATAACCAAGCAGATGGTTTAACCTTTTCTAATTTATGAACCCAAATCCGTATGTTAAGAATCATAAATAGGATAGTTAAGCAAGTAAAGATTAAATTTTCGCATTATCTACCTTCATTGCAGGACATCTGGCACCTGTAATTTATCTTCACTTCTGTAGGAAATTGAAATGTGCCTAGTCTTTATTATGCCGGCCATACACACATGTTGCAAATTATAATTTCACATTGCCATTAGTTTTATTTGGGGGTAATATAAATGACTGGGTCATTTACTTCTTTTTGACATTTAGTGATTCTCTTTCACAATAAAATTCCATATCCCTTTGCTCCATGTTCCCTGAGAACCCACCCATATTAACTGCAAAAAATACTTAAGCCAATACTGATGTTTCTTTGTGGATGACTCATGTCAACACCCAGCTCCTACAAAAACATTTTGTCTCCATTTCCAGTGTTAAGATAAGAATGAGAAGAGTTTTGGGTTGTGCCTGAACCTCAGATCCCCAGTTTGCTCTTGCCAGTAAGTGACATACTAGAGAGCGCACCCACTGGACAAAACTGCGTTTGAACCTTCATTCTGCTAGGAAACAGGCTGTGAACCAATTGCTTAAACCCCTTAGCTTCAGTTTTCTCAGCACGAAAAAGAGTGATGTTCTTACGAAATTAAGTGAAAGGTGTCTGAAAATACAGTGCCTATGGGAGGTGCTTAATGAGATATTAGTACCCTCTTCTAATGCAACAGAAACTCCTTAATTGTGTTGGAAGCTCTCGGAAGCAGCGAGTGCCACTGTCTCACCAACGTTTAGCATAATGGCTGGCGCATGGTCAGTGTTCAACAAGGGACAGTTAAATATTCAAAGGTGAAAGATTTCAAGTCTTTTTGATGGAGAATGGGGGGAGATAAAAAAATGACCCCTTCGTGGACCTCAGGAATGAGTGGAAGCTTTGATCCTAGACACTTAATTATGTCTTGATTGTTCAGCATGAGGACATGTCAGGAGTGACCTCAAGGATGCAGAGAGCCAGAGGGGCAGAGAATTGTCCCTGCTTCCTGGAGCCCTGGAAGGAAGCGCCTGTGATGCCCACACAGTCCTCCTCGTTGGGGCTTGTGATCCTAGGAGATGCAAAGCTGCTGGGCAAAGAAGCTCCAGCAGCTCAGAGGGATCACGTGGTGGCAGTAACACCAGCAGAGCCACTCCCACCAAACCATTTCTGTTACACAACTTGGGCTGTATTTTTGGCTTCCTGCCCCCTTTAGTGGCTGTTTATTTTCCAACCTCAGATCCCCTAACCTGTCTGTTGCTTCCTTGGGCTACATACTGGCTCTCCAAGAAATTTCCTCTCTGTGGTCAGTCAAGTTGGTTTCTGTCCTTCGTGCCCAGTGATTCAGCTTCTAGCCCCCTCCTCCTGTCCCTTCCCAACACGGTGTAGCCATTAAGCACTCTTTCAAGGGGTCCATTCCAAAGTCACTTGCACAAAGTTCTCAGAATCCGTTCTTCGAGATGGCTAGCATTTTCTATTATTCTTGGACGTCCTTAGCAATTCTACAGTGTGCTGGACATTCTTTAATGGAGTGGAATTATGTTCCCTCCAACTACTCTTTGTCTATTTCCCACCCCCTACGATCCATCACTTCCCCACCTGCACTTTTTACTCTATACTCATTTCCCTTTGGGGCTTGTGAGATTTAATAAGCTTTTATTGCTCATGAACTACGAGCCAGATATTATGCTATGACAAGGATACAAAGATACATAAGACAGAGTCAGCATCGGTGTGAAGACCATGGTTGAACGAATAAGAGGTAAAATAGATTAATGCCCAGACAGACGACATAAGCTCTCACATTTCTCAAAACAAGAAGGAAACTATTAGAGACCTATATGAGGGCGGGATTTCATTCTGCGTGGCGTCTCTTTCTATGGCAGTGAAACGCATTCATTCTACCAGCGTTCCCGGTGCCGGGCAGTGTGCGATGTCAGCATCTTGGTAATCTCTCCTTATTTCTCTCTGCAGGATGAACAGATCTCTTTTAGGCGGGCGCAAGCCCATCTACGTCTCTCTGTGTATGTGTGTAGCAACACTTAATTTTGTAACACATGAACAACTGGAAAGACATTCTGGAAGGTCTGGTTAGAGCAGACAACTAGCTGCTCTGCTGAATGTGACGTGCAGTCGCTGCCACGTTGAACTACTTTTTTTTTTTTTAAACCCATGTTACTGCCTCTCCAGAAGGAGCCTACTGGCACATTTTTCCTTTCGTTCTCACTGCTGCCCATAATCCATCACTACAAAGGGAGGCCTTAAAAACAGCACTCCAGGGAGACGTGATTTCCTTTCCATTTCTCTCTCAGAGCAACTTACACTAGGGAGGGGAAAGATTGCATTTCAGGTGGAAGGAATATAAATAAGAATCTGCTTCTCTCTCTCCTCTTCACTATGCTAAGCCTCAAAAGGATTCTTGGTTTTTTAAAAAAAAGCCATCACCCCTTGGCCTGCACTAAACATTAATATTATATACCTGGTAATAAAGCCGGAGGACTTTTACTGAGAGCTATTAAAGGGAAAGGATGGCTGAGACAGGTTTCTTTGGTGAATGAAAATCACAGGCTCATAAATACAACTCGTGAGGTTAGTCTTGTGGTGAGCCAGCACTTAAAATTTGTAATTCCCTTGGTTATACAGGTTGACAGGGGAACCGTGGACTTTTTTCTCAGACAAGACTGCAGAGTTCAAAATTATGACCTGAAGACAGAAATAACCAGGATTCCTAAGGCAACTATAAAATACAGCAGTACAGTGTTGAAATATTCCTGGTGTCTGAACATTTGTACCGAATATGGGGAAAATGCCATTTTCTCCCTTTAAAAATTAATTTTGCCATTTAAAACAACTCTGCGGCTTTTATTTTAGTAATCAAACAAAATTTGCATCGGCCACACAAAATCCCATAAACTTACCCCCCCCCCCCCCATTTAACTGGTGTCCAGTGATTATTTAACTAATTCTTATTATCAGCCATAGCATAATAATTTCACTGATAACACTGAGTAGAAAGTCTAAATTGAAAAAAAAGCTCACCGACCTCTTTGGGGGCACCCAGTCTAATTTTTCTTCAAGCAAAGGGACTGAGCACCTGCTAATTTATACAGCTAACAAGAGCTCCAGGTAAATAGTCTCCCATGAAATACTGTGCAAATCTCTATGTGGGGAATGGGGAGGACCGGGGCTTTGTTCAATGTCCTTTCAGTTTTGAAAACTGTTTACACACTAGACTTGAAGCTTCCTTTCTTTCCCAACTTCTCCCAAAGTGTAAAAGCGTACTGGCTGTGTACAAGGAGCTTCAGTAAAATCGCTCATAATTCTGTGGTTTCCAGAGTCAAGGACATTATTTCTCTTTGATGAAGAAGAGGCTTTGTCCATGTCACATTCTCCCTCTCTTTATTCTGGAAATGTGACTTGACAGTTGGAACTCAAAAAGAGGCTTCACAATTAGAAGAAAGAGATTGAACCACAGCATCTGTGCTCACAGACCCCTTCGCTGCTCTAATGAGAAGTCCCTTATTCCATTGCTATTTCTCAGGAGAGGACAGGGGGCTTTTTAATTGGGGCTATTAGAAGTTCTCTTTACACAATGACACCCTCTGCTAAGTGAAGGCTCCCTCGAAAGCCATACCCACTCTGCAATTACTTCTTGCAATTCCAAGGAATAATGGTATCTTGTCTCATTTAAAAATAAACCGAGGCTTATTCCTTACTGCTTTCTCCTCTCTGCCTACTCACATGAATTTTTTCTTGCCAATTAAGCAGACTTTCCCTTATTCGAGGAGGTAGTGTTGATCGTGACTGCCCCCTGATAATAAATCGTATTAAACTGGATCTCATTTGCCCACAATTTCTTCATTCCAGATGCAAGGCTATTTTAAATGAGTTCTGACCTCAGATCTGCAGTTTACTCTGTGGGGAAATAGTGCAGTTTTGGAATTTCCTCAGTGCCCTCCTGTCTGCAAGCCACGGAACTCACCTGGAATAACCCACACTTTCAATGCTCTCAGCTTCTCAGAATCACCTCCTCTCAAGAGCACAGACGTAGTTTTATATTTATGACCTATTCCCAGAAAAGAAATTAAATATTTAGATGACGAACAAGCACATTTTTAACATATATTCCCCATGTTCAAAGGATCACCAAGAAGAATGGGCCATTCACAATTGGACCTAGAGGAACAAAGACATTAAGAGCTTTTCCTTATTGTTTTCCATGAACAAATGTAATTTCTTTGTAACACCAGTGGCTTCTCCACAATCACAAATTGCCATTGTGCCTTCTCCTCTAATGGAAAGCATTAAATCTAACTACAGAAAATTACATGGTTTATATTACACACATATATACGATATACAGAACATTTAATGTATGTTTAATGGTCAGTAATATATAATGTCCTAAGTGATGTGAAAATTGTCATGACTTTATATGCCCAAATTTGCAAGGCAAGCCTTTGAAAGCCACATAGCCTGTCTTTGGGTAGATGTTCATAAGAATTTAACGTGGCCTCTGACTACTGGGCTCCTCCTGGACAGCTTTTCTAGCTCACTTCTCTTTTATAACATGTATTCACAGAGAAAAATTGGTCAAGAAACTCAGAATGATGCACTATTTACAAATAACACCTATTTATTTTAAAATAATGTAATTTTCAGGCTGGGTGAGGTGACTCATGTCTATAATCCCAGCACTCTGGGAGGCTGAGGGTGGCGGGTTCTCTGAGCTCAGGAGTTTGAGTTTGGGACCAGCCTGAGCTACAGCAAGACCCCATCTCTAAAACTAGCTGGGCATTGTGGTGAGCACCTGTAATCCCAGCTACTGGGGAGGCTGAGACAAGAGAATTGCTTCAGCCCAGGAGTCTGAGGTTGCTGTGAGCTGTGTGATGCCACGGCACTCTACTGGGGTCAACAAAGTGAGACTGTGTTTCAAAATAATAATAATAATAATAATAATAAGAAGAAGAAGAAGAAGAAGAAGAAGAAGAAGAATATAATTTTCAAAACTGTTAAGACTATGAATCTTAGTTCTGACAGTTTACTAACTGTATCACTTTGGACAAAACATTTAATCTCTTTGAATTTCAGTTTTCATCTATAAAATAAAAATCGTAGCATATACTCTGTTTATGCACTTTAAGATTTAGTAAAAATAGGCCAGGTGGGGTGGCGCACACCTATAATCGTAGCACTCTGGGAGGCCAAGGTGGGTGGATTGCTCGAGTTCAAGTATTCGAGACCAGCCTGAGCAAGAGTGAGACCCTGTCTCTACTAAAAATAGGAAAAAAAAAAAACCTAGCCGGATGTTGTGGCAAGCTCCTGTATTCCCCTCGGGAGACGGAGACAGGAGAATTGCTTGAGCCTAAGAGTTTGAGGTTGCTGTGAGCTTTGATGACACCACAGCTCTCTCTACCCAGGGCAACAAAGTGAGACTCTGTCTCAAAAAAAAAAAAAAAAGAAAGAAAGAAAGAAAGAAAGAATTAGTGAAAATAGTTATTATGAAAGTAACTACCTATATACTTGAGTATAAGCCGAGTTTTTTCCGGCACAAAATTTGTGCTGAAAAACCTGCACTCAGCACAAATTTTGTGCCAAAAAAACTCGGCTTATACTCGAGTATATAGGTATTATTTTTGGTTACATTATTAATCATTGCATTAAGGCTTTCTTACTGAAGTATCAATGACAAGATTGATATGAAACTGCCTTCAAAATTACCTGCAACAGATACGTACTCAAAAACATTAATAGCAACTTTACTCACACCCAGAGGCAACCACTTACACTCATTATGTCTCCTGAAATTAACAAGCAGCCCAGTCCCATAAAGACCATGGAGACATGGGAAACAATACAACCACCACCATGCTACTATCCCTTATTGTAAACTAATTGTGCACTAGACACTCTTAAAATTCTTAAGTAATCTCTTTATCCCAATCCTTCCCTCAACCCTACGTGGTAGTGGTTGGTTATTCTTTTTTTAGAGAAAAGGAAAGGGATGCTCGGATATGGTGATATGCTCAGTGTCACAGAGCAGGTAGAAATGATGACCCTCTAGAGCCTATTCTCACAGGGATACATTTTGCACTGTCTGTAAGAGACCAGCTACTCATTAACTGTCCATCAGGCCTGATACTCAGCTGTTACATGCACAGGGACACTCCAGGAGGGCCATTATTTACATGGGTACACAGCAGTAGTGCCATGCCTGTAGTTTACAATCAGTGTCCATCCCGGTGGGTGGGTACCTGTGTCTTACTAGTTAATAGATATTTTTAACATTCCTCCTACTGCCTGAATTTCCAATTATCCACTTTAGTTCTGTCCTGCCAATAATCTATCAATCTATCCTCACACTTACTAAGGACTGACTCCAGCTCACACTCAACACTTAGAGCTGCTACATTCAAGAGCTCCAACTCTGAAATCCTCACCACTTCCTATTTTCCCTCTCCGCCCTCACTTCTGCTAAGCCCCTGCTCCACCTCCAGCCACCAACTTCTTCCCCATCACCCAGGCTTTCTTCCCTTCCTAGTCACTTGTCTGAGTAGAAGACAGACATAGGAAGCTCCCCAAATTCCAGCCCTGTGTTTGGCATATGCTTTTATTCCTTGAATTACCTAGATCACCACACACACACAGTTGATGCACAATAAATGCTAAATTGGGCCGGGTGCAGTGGCTCACGCCAGTAATCCTAGCTCTCTGGGAGGCCAAGGTGGGTGGATCACCTAAACTTAGGAGTTCGAGACCAACCTGAGCAAGAGTGTGACCTTCTCTCTAATAAAAATAGAAAAAACTATCCAGGTGTGCTGGTGAGTTCCTGTAGTCCCAGCTACTCAGGAAGCTGAGACAAGAGGATTGCTCGAGCCCAAGAGTTCGGAGGTTGCTGTGAGCTGTGATGCCACAGCACTCAACCCAGAGGGACAGAGAGAAATTGTCTCTAAATAAATAAATACATACATACATGCATGCATACACAGTAAATTGAACTAAAAAGGAAATTAAATCCATAGATAAGATTAGGAGATCCTTAACATTAAACGGTTCATCCTATGTGACGGATTTATTTCTAATACTTACTCTGACACTTCTGCCTTCTCCTGTGACCTTCAAGTATTTTGTAGAAAATGAGGATGATCAAAAATACAAAAACTAAGAAAACTAAAGCATACCAAGTGATCTTCATGGAAGGAATGACATCTGCAAAGAAAAAAATACAGTAAAATGATGCAACTGATGAGAGGCATATTCTACTCTGAACGGAAAAGCTGACCATGTAACCATCCCTGTTATGAGGTCACTCGCTCTCCTCAATTCTTTTTTCATGTATTAAATGGGGACATTTGACCAGGTTTCTTCCAAGGATCTATTTAGTTCCAAAATTCTTAGATTAATTCCACTTACATGTTATACTGATAGTAGTTTCTTCTTTTTTTTGAGACAGAGTCTCATTTAGTCACCCTGGGTAGAGTGCCGTAGCATCACAGCTCACAGCAACCTCCAACTCCTGGGCTTAAGCAATTCTCTTGCCTCAGCCTCCAGAGTAGCTGGGACTATAGGTGCCCACCACAACACCCAGCTATTCTTAGAGACGAGGTCCCGCTTTGGTTCCAGCTGATCTTGAACCCATGAGCTCAAGCAATCCCCCTGCCTCGGCCTCCCAGAGGGCTAGGACACAGGCATGAGCCACCGTGCCCGGCTGATATACTGATAGTAGTTTCATTGTCATTGCTGTCACTAGGATAAGACCACAGCATAACAGAGTCCCATAGTCAGAACCATTTGTAATTAACCATTTTGGCCATAGACCAAGCAACCCAAAAATATGTCCTCCAATCAGCAAAGATGAACTGAGCACAAGGAGGAGAGGAGGAAAAAGAAAGGCAGGCAAAGATAAAGGACTGGGCTGAGGTATATAAGTGAGGGGCAGATGAGTAACCAGACCCTCCTTCCACAGGGCAATCGGCAGTACCCCGGCTTGGGTGACAATAATCACATAGCACGTGCATTAATTAAACACAGTTGCCCTGCCTTAATTTATTAAGAATATGAGGATAAACTTGTTGATTCAGATAATAGTGAGGCAATATAGGAGGGAGGGTCACCATGCAGCAATAGCTTAGCACGGTCTCACGCAGACCCGTGAAAACACCCTGGCGAGCAACCCCAGGGAGCAGTTATTCAAACAAGGGTGACCTCATCATGTCCAACACAATTGTCTACTGACTTTCTAACCACCCTGTGTGCCCTCTTCCTTGCATACAAAACATAGCTAGTGTTTCTTCAACTTAGCAGGATATGAACTTGTTTCTACCTGGGGTGACTGCCTTTGTGATGCTCATGATCTGGGTATTTCCTTCGCAGAAACCTAGAATGGGTTTATTCAGAGAAGAGGCTCAATGGAGAAAGGGAAAGGGTTGCCTGGGCTGTCAGCACTCAGCCTCCTCAAAATCATTCCCTGCTATTCATCTGTCAAGCTTACATTCTTTACTCAGCAATATAAAAGCACGAAGTCAACTGGGCTCAGAGGCTCATGCCTGTAATCCCAGTGCTTTGGGAGGCTGAGAATCTCTTGAGGCCAGCAGTTCAAGCCCAGCCTGGGCAGCATGGCAAAACCTCATCTCTACAAAAATAAAAATTAAAGAAATCAGCTGGGCACAGGGATACATGCCTATAGTCCTAGCTGCTCAGGAGGCTGAGGAGAATTGCTTGAGCCCAGGAGTTCAAGGCTGCAGTGAGCTATGGTTACAAGGCAAGCAGAGTAAGAACCTGTCTTTTAAAAAAAAAATTCAGTTAAATGTCAGAGAACATTGGTTGCACTAATAAAAGCCAAGATGGGCCCAATGACCAAGATGTCACTGAACACTGATAAAACTATGGGAAAAGAACCATGCATTTACCAAATTTATAATACAATGGCACAAAACACATGATTGGGACAAATCAGCCAGGGCCACCACCATAGCATGAATGCAGAAGAGTTGTCTCCCAGTGTCCCAGGTCGCCCACTCACCTCTGTAGCCTTCTGGAAAAAAACCTAAAACTGTTTCAATGATTGTTTCAGAATGAATTTATCCAGAATGGACTAAATTTAGTTTCACCTCCTAATGAAGCGGGTTTGTAAAGAAGATCAAATTAGTCTTTACACAGCAGAGTAAACTATGAATAAACCTGTTACCTACACATGGCAAAATGGAGATACCTTTTCCAGAATCCAAGAGTATATATGGGTGCACGGTTACTATCTTTCTGAGTTGTAGATGCTTAAAAGCTGTTAACAATCATTTCACTCTGAATCTAGAATTTATGGATTTTTTTCATTAACACCTCCCCCCCAAAAAAAAAACTCTTAAATTATGCATGTGCTTATTTTCTCTTTATGATTTAGGAAAATGTGAGAAGCAATTAAATGGATACACAAATGTATGCTAAAAAAATGTTTTTTACATCTATAACCCAAACCTCTGTAATCTTTCAGATTTCACTGGAGTCACTGTCTCTATGCAATCTTTCCAGAATCAGCCTTCCAGTCTCACTTCTGTTCAGATTTTTTCGTGTCCTCTTCCATCCCCCCCAAAATACATCCCCTTTGAAACAACCTTCAATTGCAGACTATAAGGCTCTGGGCAAACTAATTCACAGGAGAAATTTCTTTGCAGTCATATTTTACTTTAAAAACACATACACGTAAAATATTTCTGTTTGCTTTAAAATAAATGCATTCTTTTTTTTTTCTTTTTTTAAGACTCTATCTCTGTTGCCCCAGGATAGAGTGCTGTGGCATTAGCCTAGCTCATGGCAACCTCGAACTCCTGGGCTCAAGCGATCCTCCTGCCTCAACCTCCCCAGTAGCTGGGACTACAAGCACCCAACCACAACATTTGGCTAGTTTTTAGTATTTTTAATAGAGATAGGGTCTCGCTTTTGGTCTCGAACTCCTAAGCTCAAGCAATCCACCCACCTCAGCTTCCCAAAGTGCTAGGATTATAGGCATGAGTCTTCACACCCAGCTAAATGTAATACTTTTAACAGAATTGCCTTTAAAATAATGAACACGTTAGATAAGGCATTCTCAAGCAATCTGAAAGCTTTCCACATGTCTGGACTATCAGAAAGGAAGGCCTGTTACTCTGGCACAGCTCCTGTGGCTCTGGGACGCCCCTGCCCATGCATGTGAGGCATCCCCCCCCCACTTCAGATTGTTTGATGCTCATCTAACTAATGAAGAGCACACTGCCTGGCATACAGCGGGCACTCATTAAATGAATATATCATATTTTCAAGAGTAGTTTTTACGAGTGAAGTGGGAGTACACTGCTTAGTATAAAGGATAAATTGCAATGATTCAGAATAGGGTAAACTAGGAAGTTAACCAGCCTTCAACAGAATCCTGATACATCTAAGAATTCTCTTTCAGTCTCCCACTGGTCCCACAGAGTCACTCAGTGACTCCAGGTGCCTTATCTGTACCTCACCCTATCTTGCCAGCATTAAATCAAAAATCCCATTTCATCTAGACTTGGTTCTCACCTCTAAGAGAGGATATGTCAAATCAACATAAAAGAAAAATTAAATAGCATATTATTGTGTGCATGGATATTTACACTGCAAAGGAAATCTCACTCTTTAGTACCAAGTATGGTGGCATTACTTCCGGCATGGCTGATATTCATGTCTGGAAGTTATTGTGGGACAGAGAATCTTTCTAGTCCCCTCGAATCCTGACCCATAAAGACTTCCTTTGCCTCAGGTCACAGCTGGGTCTCATAAAAATCACATTTTAAAAGAAAAACAAACAAAGAAAAAGACCAGCATTCTAGCCAAGCACGGTGGCTCACACCTGTAATCCTAGCATTTCGGGAGGCTGAGGGGGATAGATTGTTTGAGCTCAGGAGTTCAAGACAAGCCTGAGCAAGAGCAAGACCCCTGTCTCTCCTAAAAATAGAAAAAACTATCCAGGTGTTGTGGTGGTGCCTATAGTCTCAGCTATTCTGGAGGCTGAGGCAGGAGGATTGCTTGAGCCCAAGAGTTTGAGGTTGCTGTGAGCTAGGACTCCTCGACACTCAACCCAGGGCAACAGAGCGAACTCTGTCTCAAAAAAAAAAAAAAAAAAAAAAAAAAAAAAAGACCAGCATTCTTTCAAATCATATTTTTTCACCAATAAAATTCTTCACCTTATGAGTTTCAGTTAATGTGGTAGCCCTTACTTAATTTTCTGTCTATATCTGATTATTCCTTTTCCCTCTAATTTCCTTTAAAACTTACTTTTTACATCCATTTCCAGGTGCAAAGAAACATGTACACAATTATTCAGGTATTCCATAATTCTACAAGTATGGTTTGCAGATTTTTTCTTGGCTGCCTCTTCTTCCATGACTGATGATTGTCTAGTGTGGGACTTCAGATGACAGGTAGCCTTATATTCCTCCAAGTGGTCAGCTAGAGGGGCCACAGTGAAGTTAAAATGTTGACAAGGTGCATGAAAACCATTTGTTTTAACTTCCACTGATCCTGTTATGATAAAAACTAGAAAGAAATTAAGGAAATGTTACTTGCAAATATTCACACATTATGAGAAAATATATATAATTCAAAATTAAGTATCCTCTTTTCTATAAAAGAAAATGAAAACAAAAAGTTACCTGCATAAACATAATTTTTTTTTTATTAAGTCAAATACACAAAGATCATGAATACATTTATGCATATGTGGGGTACAACCTGTTGATTTTTTTAATACAATCTGAGCTAAACATAATTATTAAAGTGATTAACTTTTTTAACATCATGAAAACCAGGTGGTGGTAGGGCTGAAAAAAGATTGGAGCATTTCAGAGAAAATACAGACATTTCCCTGATGGCTTGTGGGACAGACTTGCATTTTTCCATAATGATCACAACAATATTTTCCATCCCACGGTTCACTATGAATAGTTTTCTAGGTCTTCTGTATCGAAGTATCATAAACTCGTTTAATGGGCAGAAATTTGTTTCCCAGTTCTAGAGGCTAGAAGCATGAGATCACAGTGTCAACAGGTCGCCGAGTTGTAAGGCCTCTGAGGGAGCATCTGTTCCACGCTTCTCTCCTACATAACGGGGTTTGCTGGCAATGTTTGGCATTCATTGGCGTGTAGAAGCATCACCCCGACCTCTGCCTTTATCTTCACCGGCATTCTCCCTATGTGCATGTCTGTATCCAAATGTCCCCTTTTTATAAGGATCATAGTCATATTGGATTAGAGCCCACTATAATGACCTCATCTTAACTAATTACTTCTGCAATAACCCTATTTCCAAATAACTTCCCATCCTGAGGTATAGAGGCGTGAGGGCTCTAACATATGAATTTTGGAGGAGCACAATTCAATTGATAACACACATTATTCTAAAACTTGCCATCCTCTCATTAATAGGCAGAGTCTAATTCCTTTCCTACTGAATTTGGGAGGGTGTATGACCTGCTTATAACCAATAAAATGCAGAGAAAGTGGCACTGCATAACTAAGCCAAAAAGGAGAAGCAATTTCCACCTTGGTCTTGGGAACACTAAAATTGGAGCCTTGAACCACTCTGGGAAAGTCCAGCAACCGAAGGCCACCATGCTGTGAAGTTACCCAAGTAGAAAGATGACATAAAGGAAATAATCAACTGAATGACAAGGCCAGATATACACATGTATCTGATAAAGGTTAATATGCACAATGCAATAGCAAAAACAAAGAAACAAACAATACCCACCAAATAACATGATTACTAAGAGAACCAGACCAACACCATCTTAAGGGTTCAGCCATTTTGGCTTCTGTCAGCCATTTTGTTCAAAACTGATGAGTCACCATGAGTTGCTGGTTTTCCACCTTGAGTCATCTTTGTTCAATCAGAAACTGCCTTCTGAAGTGGGCCATATGGCAGGACCAGTGGCAGCCAATCCAGAAGCAGTCCTTTTGTTTAACTTGCATACGCCTACTTTGCTGTCCTACACTATAAAAACACCCCTGTTACAGTGCTCAGAGTTCCTGGCTTGGATCCATTGTAGCAGAGTCCCTGGGAGCCCAAGTTCGAACTTGCAATAAAAGGCCCTTTTGCTTTTGCATCGGACTCAGCTCCCTGGTGGTCTTTGTGGGGGATTTCAAGATCTGGGCACAACAATTACCAAATGGGCAAAGGACTTGAATAGATATTTTTCTAAAGTAGACATGCAAATGACCAATGGTTTGTAAAAAGGTGCCCAGCCTTACTAATCATCAGGAAAAAGAACGTCAAAGCCACAATCAGAAACACCGCACACCTGTCAGAGTGGCCCTTATTTAAAAAAGATAAATGTTGACGTGGATGTGGAGAAATTGGTGCCCTTGCACACTGCTGGTGGGAATGTAAAATGGTCCATTTACTAAGGAAAATGGTATGGAACTTCCTCAAACATTTTAAAATAGAATTACCCTATGATCTAGCAATCCCACTTATTGGTATCAAAAGAATTGAAATTAGCACCTTCAAGAGGTATCTGCACTCCCACGTTCATTGCAGCACTATTCACAATAGGCAAGAAGATAAAGCAACAACCTGAATGTCCACTGATAGAGGAGTAGGTTAAGAAAATGTGACACACACACACACACACACACACACACACAGAGGAATATAATTCAGCCTTTTTTTTTAGGAGGAAATCTTACCATGTGCAAGATGAATGAAACTGGAGGACATTTTGCTAAGTAAAATAAGCCAGTTACAGAAGGAAAAATGCTGCTTGATTTCACATATCTACGGCATGCAAAGTAGTCAGATAATTAGAAACAGAGTAGAATGGTGGTTGCCAGGAGTTTGGCAGAGGAGAAAATGGGAAATTGCTGCTGAATGACTATAAAATTTCTGTTCTGCAAAAACAGTAAGTTCTAGAGATCTGCTGTACAACACTGTGCTTGTAGTTAACCATCTAATGCATGTGAATGATAGTGGTATTTTCACATATTTTAAGAATACTTTGTCTTCAGTAAAACTAAGTAAACCAAAAATGAGCAATATTCCAAAGCCCAACAGTCACTCAACAGTCACACCACCAAGTGTTCCAATGCCATGGATTTTACAATGGAATATATTGTTAGCCTGTTTGGAACAGAATAAGTTAATTTATACTTGATGCCTTTTATTCTCACTTTCACTTAGTGTTACCTTTTGATGTTTGTTCCTGAGAAATAAAATCGGTATTTCCTTTGGACTCACAAACCAAACACGAAGAGCACATTTTAAATCCACTTGCGATGTCTTGGCAAATACTGATGAAGTTTTGACAATTAGAGTGATTTAGAAAGATTCCAATGATAATCGGAGTTTCCCTAACTGGTTGCAGAAGAGTTACAAAAGAAAAATTTAGGTCCGAGAGCGCATAAGTGAAATTAGGTTGTAAACACACTTCCAGACATGATAGCTCCAGCACTCTTTCTGTAAAGAAAAGAAAATATTTTTAAAATTTTGAGTTTTGGGCATTCAAATAAGTACGTGATACCCTCCCAGATTTTCTTAGGATTCAGTATAATTCAACTTATCAGTTTCAAGGCTTTTTTTTTTTTCTAACATGAATTAACAATATTCCATCTACATATTTCTTTTTCAAACTTGTCAACATTTCCTACTGATTTTCAGAGAACAGATTTCCTTGTAGGGACATGCTTGGAAACACTACTATTTTAACCATTCTTTATCTGGGGAATTTGATGGGTAAACCTTAAGTTCTTCTGAATCTATCTGTTCCAAAATAGAGACTCAAGTCAATTGCATGAAGCTGAAGAGGCAATGAAAACCTTGGGCAATATTTCCATATTCGTTTCTTAATTTTTTTTTTTTTTTTTTTAGAGACAGAGTTTCACTTTGTCACCCTCGGTAGAGTGCCGTGGCATCACAGGTCACAGCAACCTCCAGCTCTTGGGCTTAAGTGATTCTCTTGCCTCAGCCTCCCAAGTAGCTGGGACTACAGGCGTCCACCACAACACCTGGCTATTTTGTTGTTGTTGTTGTTGTTGTTGCAGTAGTTTAGCCAGGGCCAGGTTCGAACCCGCCACCCTTGGTATATAGGGCCGGCACCCTATTCACTGAGCTACAGGTGCTGCCCTCCATTTTAGTTTCTTAGCATCGCTGAAACAAATTACCACAACTCTTTAGTGGTTCAAAGCAAGATAAATTCATTCCCTCCACAGTTCCGGAGGCCAGAAGTTTAACATCAGTTTCAAAAGTCACAAATTAACATGTCCACAAGATTATGTTCTTTCTAAAGGCTCCAGGGAAGAATCTGTTCCTTATCCCTCTTCCAACTTTTGGTGGCTACTATTGTTCCCTGGTCACACTGCCTTCTCCTTGGGTCTGTTTTCTACTCCTGTCTGGGTCAAATCTCCCCCCACCTCTTTCTTATTAGGACATTTGTGACCGGATTCAGAGCCCACCTGGACAATCCCAGATTATCCCCTCTTCATAACCGAGGTTGACCTTCCCATCTCAACATCCTTAATTATTGGATTTTGTTAGGTAGAGTCCTCTTGTGGTTTTGTCCCACACACAAGGTGTGCCCAACAACCCACCCCATGTCCATTCAGTGAGAGCACCTGACCCCCCTCCCTTGTTACCCCTCCCCCCCAACTTGAATTGAAATGAGTTTTTCACCTATGCGGATTCAAGGAAGGCCCCTTTCCTTGTAAGGTATCATTTTCAGCCTCCAAGGATCAGCACGGTGATATCTTTGGGTGGCCATTATTCAGCCCATCAGAACCTCCAAAGATAAAATTTTACAAGGTGGCATCATAATTTTTACCTTTGCCTGAAGGCAGACATCAGATATGGAAATGATGATATAATAGAAAGAATACTGAGGTCAGAAACCGAGTTCAGAAAGATGAAGACTGTAATATCTGTCATTAGCCAAGATACTTAAACAATTTGTTTAACCTCCATGAGTCTAGTTTTCTCACTAGCAAAACAGAGACTGTAACTCTGGATCCTGCTAACCTCGTGGGGTTGTACATACGCAGTAGCAGCAAATAGTATAGAATACAGGATAACACTCAAAATCTGTACAAAATGTATGTCATTTAAAAAACAAACTCACCACCAAAAGTAAGAATTAAAAATTCATCCTTCATTTAGGATGGGATTACCTATGATTTAATTAACACAAATAATCAAACCCTATGGTGAAAAACTTGGGAATTCCTATTTAGCAATAATGATCAACTAAAGAATAGGTAACTTCTCTGGCAGAAAATCCCAGTCTGACAGTATGTGACATGGTCAATTCCACCTTTATGTGGCTTCTTTACCATCTCTCATATAACCATAGGGGCTCAGCAGTTTTTTGTTTTTTGTTTGTTTGCAGTTTTTGGCCAGGGCTGGGTTTGAACCCGCCACCTTCCACATGTGGGGTTGGAGCCCTACTCCTTTGAGCCACAGGCGCCACCTGGAGGGCAAAAGTATTTTTAAGATTTCTTTCTTTCTTTTTTTTGAGACAGAGTCACTCTGTCTCCCTGGATAGAGTGCGGCACATCATAGCTCACAGCAACCTCAAACTTTTGGGTTCAAGAGATCCTCTTATCTCAGCCTCCCAAGTAGCTGGGACTACAGGTGCCTGCCACAAAACCCACCTAGTTTTTCTGCTTTTGTAGACGCTTACTCAGGCTGGTATTGAACTCCCGAGCTCAGGCAATCACCTGCCTTGGCCTCCCTAAGTGCTAGGATTACAGACGTGAGCCACCACTCTGGGGCTATTTTTAAGATTTCTAAACAACGTGGAGCACGATGAAAGAATTATTTCATTTTTTAGAATGATTACTCCTAGTCATATATCTTGTTTAAAATTTGAAAGAAAAGAAAATCAAGCTAGTGACTGGCATTAAAGCTTATTTTTAATTTGTGGGATTTGTATTTTAATAGTAACATCGTAGGTCTTTAATTAATGGTGATTGGTGATTTTTTTTTTACTATATAATCAATTAAAAGACCACTTACTAGCCCTTATGAAATGCTTCTGTAATAATTCACATTTAGTTTCCAGTTATAAAAAATTATGTCTTAATACATTTGCAATCAAAGTTGTAATCAAATTGTAAATGTAATTAAAAATATTGCATTCAGTGACAATGTCCCATGATGATATGGAAATGCATTATGTGATGGATAAGAAAATCTATAGTTTTTTTTAATACCACCATAATACATGAAAAATTTATTTCTTGCCATCTTTCCATTTTCCTTACTGGCATTTTTTTTATCTTATGAAATGTTCAACTTCTTGAATGTATATTGCTATGATATGACCTAGAAGGGAGATAGAAAATTTTTACTATCGATATTGCAGTCCTCTTATCTAATAAGGGACCTACTGGGGTTTCTAGAATTGATGCCACATCCTTTATATTTGGCTATCAGGTCACTTTATGCCAGTTTTTAAACCTCAGTTTTAAATAATTCTATTGGAAAAGAAATAGAGGGCACATTATTCCTTGGTATAATTTTAAGAAATAAATAAAAATCCTACTCGGTCATTTTTTTGCTATCAGATTATATTCTCATCACCATAAACAAGGATTTATGAATTTAACTACTGTCATTAATATTGCTGGAAATCTGACATCTAAATTCTCACTCTCAGAGATGGAAATGCATTGCAGAATTACTTCAGTATTAAGACTGCTGCCTTTCAGAGAAAGTATATAGAATACTAAACGGAATTAGGGAAATACACCACAATATAGGACAAATGTGAAAGTCAATTAGTTTCTCTTTTTAAAGAAAAGCAATAATAAGACTAGAGAAGTATCGCCTATCTTTATTTTTTAAATTGCATTATAAAATTATGTTGTATGTATATATGTATATATAAAATGTACTGTTTTAGTTAAAGTGTAATAAAAATAACAAATACTCATACCCAGATTGGAAAAACAGATATTAGCAATATCTTTACACCATCTCATCCCTTCCCACTCCTACACCACAGCATATTTTGAAAATACATACATGCATAAGGAATATACTGTCATTACTGTATGTATTCTCCTGTGATTTGCTTTTTTTTTTTTTTTTTTGAGACAGAGTCTCACTTTGTCACCCTCAGTTCAGTGTCCTGGCATCATAGCTCACCGTAACCTCAAACTCTGGGGCTCAAGTGATTCTCTTGCCTCAGCCTCCCAAGTAGCTGGGACTACAGGCGCCCACCCCAATGCCCAGCTGTTTTTTGAGATGAAGTTTTGCTCTGGCTCAGGTGGGTTTCCAACCCGTGAGCTCAGGGCAATCCACCTGCCTTGGCCTCCCAAGTACTAGGATTACAGGGGTGAGCCACTGCGCCCCGCGTGATTTGCTTCTTTTGTTATTATTTAATATGTTGTAGTCATTTTGATACACAGAGCTGTGGTGACTTATTTGTGGTATTCTTATGAATGACAATAAATCAAATGCCACAATTTACTTATTCATTCTTCTGACAGTGAACATTTGTGTTGTTTCCATTTTTTGCTGTTATGAATAATGTTGCTATGAATGGCATCTCACATACATTGCTGCTATGAATGTAAAATAGTACAACCATTTTGGAAAACAGATTTCCTTACAAGTTAAACATATACTTACCATCTGACCCAAAAATTCCACTTCTAGAAATTCACACAAGACAAATAAAAACATATGTCCACACAAAGACCTATACATAAATTTTTATGGCAGTTTTTTAACTTTATAATAGCTAGAAACTTCTGAGGTCTCTACATAATACTATAGAACACCACTCAGAAACAAAAAGGGAGCAACAACGTGGATGAATCTCAAAGGCATTATGCCAAGTGAAAGAAGCAAGGCACAAGTAACTACATTCTGTATGATTCCATTTATGTGAAATTCAAGAAAATAGAAAACTGCATTGACAATGCGAAAAGGGCCCTTATGCAACAGAGTAAGAGGCAACTTACATCTTAATGGTAATGGTTCTTACCTTGGTGTATACATTTGCCAAAACCCATCAAAACAAAATGCGCTAAAATGTACTAAAGTGGGGACATTTTGTTACATGTAAATTATATCTCAATAAAGTCAATCTTAAAATAATGTCACTATGAATATTCATGAACATGTCTCCAGCATAGTGAAATTGCTAGCTATTTAGTAAGTGCATCTTCAATTTTACTAGAAAATACCAAATCATTAGACAAAGTGGTTGCACCAATTTATACTACCACCTGCAATGTGCAAAGGTCCTCTTTGATACACACTGTGGCCCATGGTTTTCAAGTTTGCCAGTTTGGTGAGTATCAAACAGAATCTCATCATGGTTTGAATGTGTGCTTTCCTAATTTCCTCTGTTTTTCCATTTTTTTTTGGGGGGGGTGTTTGTCTTTTTCTTATTAATGCTCAGAAGTTTTTTAAGTTTTCTGTTTAAATTTTGAAGGAGTCCTTTCTTTCTTTCTTTATTTTTATTTTTGAGACAGCATCTCACTCTGTTGCCCTGAGTAGAGTTCCCTGGCATCATCATAGCTCACAGCAACCTCAAACTCTTGGGTTCAAGCAGTCCTCTTGCCTCAGCCTCCCGAGGAGCTGGGACTACAGGCACCAGCCACAATACCCGGCTAGTTTTTTCTATTTTTAGTAGAGATGGATGTTGCTCTTCCTCAGGCTGGTCTTGAACTCCTGAGCTCAGGCGATCCACCTGCCTTGGCCTGCCAGAGTGCTCGGCCTAAAGGAGTTGTTTACATTTTGGGTATTTTTTTCCCAGTTTGCACCTTGTCTATTCATTTTCTTTGTGATCTTTTAGTTAAAGGAAGCTCTTAATTTTAATGTAGTGAATTTAACAATCACTTTCTTTGCAATTTAACAATCATTTTCTTTACAATTTGAGTTTTGTGTCTTAAGAGAGCCTTCTCTCTTAAGGTTAAAAAGATCTTCTCCTATGCCTTTCATATTTAAGCTCTTAAAACAGCTATAATTATATACAGTGTAAGGGAGGAAGCTAAATTTCTTTTTTCCTTATAGATAATCAATTATACTAACACTTATTGAATAGTCTGGTTTTTCCCCCACTTATTTGTAAAGACCCATCTCTCAAATATATGTAAAGATTCCATGTATATATGAGCCCATTTCTGGGTTCTCAATTTTCTGCCACTGGTCCATTTTTCTATCTTTACAAAGATGGTATACTGACTTAACTCATTTTCTTTTAGGACAACTCCCTTAAGCTTGTTCTTTTTTTCAGGAGTGTCTTGGAGATTCTTGTCCTTTTGTTATTTCCAATCAAGTTTAGAATCAGCTTAAACTCAGTGTGGAACCCAATTGTAATTCTCACTTGATTCTAGAAGTCAATTGGAAAAGAAAGATATAATAAATAGCTCCTCCTACCATTCCTTCCCTTCCTTTCTTTCTCCCTATTTACAGGTTTTCTTTAATTATCTTTCATAAAGTTTCAATTTTTCTCCATTTATGAGCTTTTACATCATTTGTTAGATTTCCTCTAGCCATATTGCTTTATGCTGCTATTGCCAATAGTGCCTTTTAAGAAATGTGTTTTATGGGCTGGGAGCGGTGGTTCACACCTGTAATCCTAGCACTCTGGGAGGCTGAGGCAGGGGGATTGCCTGAGCTCACAGGTTTGAGACTAGCCTGAGCCAGAACTAGACCCCCCCATCTCTAAAAATAGCTGGGCATTGTGGTGGGTGCCTGTAGTCCCAGCCACTCGGGAGGCTGAGGCAAGGGAATCGCTTGAACCCAAGAGTTTAAGGTTGCTGTGAGCTATGACACCACAGCATTCTACTAAGGGTGACAAAGTGAGACTCTGCCTCTAAATAAATAAATAAATAAATAAATAAAATAAGAAATATGTTTTATGGCTGGGCACCGTGGCTCACGCTTGTAATCCTAGCATTCTGCCAGGCCAGGGCAAGAGGATCACTTGAGGCCAGGATTTACAGACCAGCCTGAAGAAGAGCAGACACCCACCTCTTGTAAAAATACAAAAATTTAGCCAGGCATGGTGATACATTCCTATAGTCTTAGCTGTTTGAGAGGCTAAGGCAGGAGGATATAGCTTGAACCCAACACTTTGAGGTTGCAGTGAGCTATGATGGAACTACACTCTAGCCAGGGTAAGAGACTGAGAGACTCTTGTCTCAATAAATAAACAAATAAATAAATAAATAAATAATAAATATGTGTTTTCTGTTTGGTGGTGGTATATAGAAATACAATTGACTTTTAAATACTAATCTTATCTTTTGCCACTTTGTTAGACTTCCTTATTAATTTGAATTTTTCCCCTATGTAGCTTTTTTACTTTCTATGAAGATATGAATATCAACTGTAAATTATGACCATTTTATTTCTTACTTTCCAATTCTTATACTTTTATTTTCTTTTTCTTGCACTGACTGGGACCTGCAATACCACGTTGAATAGACGTGATGAGAGTGGGCATCTTTGCTTGCTCCTCCTGATTGTAAGAATACTTGTGGATTTTATGGGAGGGTGGGATAGAGAAAAGGTCTCATTCTGTCGCCCAACCTGGAGTACAGTGGCAAGGTCATAACTCATTTCAGCCTCCAATTCCTGTGCTTAAGCTATCCCCCCACCTTAACCTCCCTAATAGCTGTAACTACAAGCATCACAGCTGGCAAGAAGAAAACTTGTAATGTTTCATCATTAAGGTTAATATTTCCTATCATCACTTTTAGATACCCTTTATCAATTTAAGGAAATTCCCTTCTTTTCCTGGTTTACTAAGAATTTTTAATTATAAGGTCTGTTGAATATAATTAAATGCTTTTGACCATTATTACAATGATTCTATGGTCTTTCTTCTTTAATATGTTAAAGTAGTAAATTACATCATTAGACTCTCTAAGGCTAACTAAATCTTACACTCCAGGAATAAATCTAATTTGACCATTTTTCTATACATTGTTGCGTTTGGGTTCTTAGAGTTTAGTTTCAAAGTTTTGAATCTATGTAGGCCGGGAGCAGTGACTCACACCTGTAATCCTGACACCCTGGGAGGCCAAGATGGGTGGATCACATAAACTCAGGAGTTTGAGATGAGGCTGAGCTAGAGAGAGAGAGACCCCTTATTTAAAAATAGCCGGGCTTTGGGGTGGGGAGGGGCACCTGTAGTCCCAGCTACTTGGAAGGCTGAGGGAAGAGAATCTTTTGAGCCCAGGGGTCTGAGGTTGCTGTGAGTTATGGTGACATGGCACTCTACCCAGGGTGACAAAGTGAGACTCTGTCTCAAAAAAAAAAAAAGGTTTTGAAAAAAAGGTTTTGTTTGTTTATAAATGAGATTGGCTTATAAACTTTTTCTTTTTGTATTGTTTGTGTTAAGTTTGAGTACTAAGGTGAACTAGCCTTAAAAAATAAATTGGAAGCAGGGCATGGTGGTTTATGCATGCTATCTTAGCACTTTGGGAGGCCAAGACCAGAGAATCACTTGAGGCCAGGAATTTGAGGCTAGTCTGGGTAATATAGCAAGACCCTGTTTCTACAAAATATATTGTTTTAACTAGTGGTGGTGTGTGCTTGTAATTCTAGCTACTCAGGAGGCTAAGGCAGGAGGATTGCTTGAGCCCAGGAGTTCAAGGTTACAGTGAGTTAGGCTGGGCATGGTGGCTCACCCTATAATCCTAGCACTCTGGGAGACCAAAGGGGGTGGACTGCCTGAGCTCACAGTTTCCAGATCAGGCTGGGTCAGAGCAAGACCTCGTCTTTAAAAATAGCTGCGTGCTGTGGCAGGCACCTGTAGTCCCAGCTACTTGTAAGGCTGAAGCAGGCAGATTGCTTGAGCCCAAGAGTTTGAGGTTGCTGTGAGCTGTGACAATGCCACAGCACTCTACCAAGGGCAGCACAATAAAACTCTGTCTTTAAAAAAAAAAAAAAAAAAAAAAATTGGGCGGCACCTGTGGCTCAGTGAGTAGGGCACCAGCCCCATATGCTGAGGGTGGCGGGTTCAAACCCAGCCCTGGCCAAACTGCAACAACAACAACAACAACAACAAAATAGCCGGGCGTTGTGGCAGGCGCCTGTAGTCCCAGCTACTCGGGAGGCTGAGGCAAGAGAATCGCTTAAGCCCAGGAGCTGGAGATTGCTGTGAGCTGTGTGATGCCACGGCACTCTACCAAAGGGCCATAAATCTAAAAAAAAAGGTTACAGTGAGCTATGATTGCATCATTGTAGTCCAGCCTGGGTTACAGAAAGAAACTCTGTCTCTAAAATAAAATAATAAAAATAAAATAAAACAAATCGGAACATATTCCTCTTTATGTTGTGAAAAGCTTTAGATAAAGTTATACTTATCTATTTCGTTTGTCTCTTGGAAGTCTGGTAGAACCTGCATATAAAATCATCTGAAACTCATGTTTCTTTTAGAGAAGAATACATTATTGGCTCTATTTCTTTGATGGTTGTACTTGTTGAGCTTTCCATTTTATCCAAAGTTTCAGTGAGTTATATTTTTCTGGAAATGAATCCTTATGTTTTAAATTGGTTGACATGTCATTCACAGTACTCTCTTATTATACTTTTGTATTTTGGCTATTTCTGTAGTTAAATTCCTTTTTCACGCCTATCATGAGTTATTTGTTTCTTCTCTCCTTTTCTGATTATTCCGTTTTGGGAGTCAGAATAATGGCTGCCAGCTATGTGCGTCTCCTAATTTCTGGAACCTATGAATAAGTTACATAACACGGCAAAGGGGAATTAAGGCAGAAGATGAAATTACGTTTGCTAATCAGCTGATCTTAAAATAGAGAAGTTATCTTGGATTATCTGTGTGGTTTCAGTGTCACCACAATGTGGAAGAAGGCAGTAGCAGAGTCAGTGTCAGAGTGATACAATGTGAGAAAAGCTCAACAGGCCACTGCTGCCCTGCAAGATGGAAGGAGGCCACAAGCCAAGGAATTCAGGCAGCTTCTGGAAGCTCAAACCAGCCAGAAAATGGGTCTGTCCCAGAGCCTCGAGAAAGCACACAGCCCTACTGATTGTTACCTTGATCTTATCCCAGTGAGACCACTGTCAAACTTCCAACTGAAAGATAATAAATTGGTGTTATTTTTAGCCACTAAGGTGTGACTGTTTGTTACAGTAGCCACACGAAACTAATACGGCAGTCTTTCCAGTGGTTTGTCCATTCAATTTAGTCCCTTCAAAGACCAACTTGTGATCCTTTCTATGTTTATCCTTTTAATTCCATTGACTTCTGCTCTGTGTTTATTTATTATTTCTCACCTTTTCTTTCTTTGGGTTTATTTGTTCTTTTTCAGACATGTGTATAAGCATTTAAAGCTATATATTTCTGTAATATTCCATGAGTTTAAATAGATAATATTTTTATTAATAGTGTTTTCTAATTTCTATTATAATTTTTTTTTAACGATAGTTTTTGTTTTGTTTTGTTTTGTTTTGTTTTTGAGACAGAGTCTCACCTTGTCACTCTGGGTAGAGTGCCCTGGCATCATAGCTCACAGCAACCTCAAACTCTTGGACTCAAGTGATTCTCTCGCCTCAGGCTCCAAAGTAGCTGGGACTACAGTCTCCCACCACAGTGCTCAGCTATTTTTAGAGACAGTGTCTTGCTCTTGCTCAGGCTGGTCTACAACCTGTGAGCTAAGGGCAATCTACCCACCTTGGCCTCCCAGAGTGCTAGGAGTACAAGCTTGAGCCACCACACCCAGTCTTCAACCATGGGTTATTTAGAAATAAATTTTTAATTTCCAAATATATTACTGATTTTTAGCTTCCTTTTTGTTACTAGATTCTAACTCATTAGCATTTAGTCAAAGATGTATATTAAAGATAGTTTGAACATTATCGAGTCTTGCTTTTATGGTCTTTTATGTGGTGAGTTTTTATTAATGTTCCATAAGTTTCTGAAAGAAATATGTATTTCCAGATGTTGAGTCCAATATTCTAAATATGTCTATTAGATAAAACTAGTTATTTGAATTCTTTGGGGTTTTTTTTTTTTGTTTGTTTGGTTTGGGTTTTTAAGACAGAGTCTCAAGCTGTTGCCCTGGGTAGAGTGCTATGGTGTCACAGCTCACAGCAACCTCCAACTCTCTTGGGCTTAAGCAATTCTCTTGCCTGAGTCTCCCAAGTAGCTGGGACTACAGGCAACTGCCACAAGGCCTGGCTATTTTTTGGTTGTAGTTGTCATTGTTGCTTGGTGGGCCCAGGCTGGATTCAAACCCACCAACTCGGGTGTATATGGCTGTTGCCCTAGCCATTTGAGCTACAGGCACCAAGCCTATTTGAATTCTTTGAATTGTCTATGATTCATATTCTTCATCTGGTTGTAGTTTATACTGGGAAGTATGTTTAAAATCTCCCACTATTATAATGAATTTATGAATGTCTCTTTTAAGCTTTCTTATTGGAGACATACTAATTTAGAATTGATACACATCCCTGTGAATTGAAACTTTTATCCATAGGTACTGAATTTTTCACTATATTTTCTTCTAGTAGTTTTAAAGTTTCGAGTCTTACGTTTAAGTCTTTAATGCACTTTGAGGGGTGGCACCTGTGGCTCAAGGAGTAGGGTGCCAGCCCCATATTCTAGGAGTTGTGGGTTTAAGCCTGGCTCCAGCCCAACTTGTAAATAATAATAATCATCATCATCATCATCATCATCATCCACATTGAGTTGGTTTTTGTTAATGATGTGAAATAAAGGCCCATCTGTGAAGATGCCTGAGAAAGAACCACCGCCTCCTTACCTACCTGCCTAAAGAAATTCTGCCTTTGACAATAAATCCTATACCAGCTTTTTCATGCTTTTTGATGTCATCTTTTATTTATTGAAGCAAACTAAGTATTTATCTTATATTTTACTTCTCATAATCTCATTATCTGAATTCCTTAAGATCTGATTCTGTTTTTTCTGTTAATTCTTATCTGTTGAGGCTTCATATGTTTTATGAATTTTGATAATAGTTCATGTTCAACTGGGTAGGGTGGCTCATGCCTTTAATCCTAGCACTTTGGGAGACCAAGGTGGGAGTATCACCTGAGTTCAGAGTTGGAGATCAGCCTGAGCAAGATCAAGACCCTATCTCTACTAAAAATAGGAAAACTAGCCAGGTGTTGTGATGGGTGACTATAGTCCTATCTGCTTGTGACTTGCTGAGGCAAGAGGATCACTGGAGCCCAGGAGTTTGAGGTTGCCGTGAGCTATGATGTCACAAAACTCTACCCAGGGCAACAGAGTGAGACTCTATCTCATAAATAAATCAGTAAATAAATAAAATATTTTCAAAACTTTAAAAAATAGATAATATCTCCTGTTCCTTGGGAAATTATTTGAGGCCTGGTGTGAAAATGTTTTCCTCCAGAGAGGATTGGTACTTTTCTCTGCTGAGTGTCTAATGGCACCATTTACCCAAAATCACTTTAATTAAATTCTTAGATTGGACTTTCCACATCTCACGGGTAATTACCCTCAACATGCACATTATGTCCAGTTGTGTTTACAAAGTATCAAGGGAGGTTTTTCCTTACTCTATTCATAGCTAAGGCGGAGACAGACAAATTTTCTCACAGCTAGAAATATAGAAATATTTTTTCCCAGAGTACTGTTGTATAAAGCATATATCACTTTTTTTTTTTTTTTTTTTTTTTTTGCGGTTTTTTGGCTGGGACTGGGTTTGAACCCGGCACCTCCGGCACATGGGGCCAGCACCCTACCCCTTACAGCCACAGGCGCCACCCAGAGCATATATCACTTTTTAGAATCTCAGTCTTAGCCTTTGCCTTCTGTTCCCCTATGTATGGCCCAATGACCAAAATAGTAGATCGACAGATGCTCTGGAGGCAACTGATTTTTCACTCTTGCTTACCCATATAGATTTATAATTTCTACCCATTTTCTGCCTCTGAAGAGTTTTCTTATTTTCTTATCAGTTCAATTATATAAAGTTTTAAAACATTTAATTTCTCATTTTTTAGATATCTTATGCCAAGGATATTTTTTAGGGGATGGCTGTAAGAACAAAAATCTCAACCATCCACTGGTCTTTGAAGATAAGTGAGAATTTGTAATAAAATCTCCATCACTTGACAGATACTAGGAGCTTCAGAAATTATTCTAGCTCAATTCACATTTTTCCAAGACGGAGAATATTCCTTCAATATAACTGGTTGTCAGGGTACTTTGGAGAAACATGGATTATTTCAGACTACCCATCCATGCATACTTTTTTTTTTTGAGACAGAGTCTTACTTTGTTGCCCTTGGTAGAGTCTTACTTTCTCATCCTTGGTTGCCCTTGGAGACAGCTCACAGCAATCTCAAACTCTTGGGCTCAAGTGATTCACTTGCCTCAGCCTCCCAAGTACCTGGGACTACAGGCGGCCCCCACAACACCTGGTTATTTGTTGTTGTTGTTGTTGTTGTTGTTGTTGTTGCAGTTGTCATTGTTTTAGCTGGCCTGGGCTGGATTTGAACCTGCCAACCTGGGTGTATGTGGCTGGCGCCCTACCCACTGAGCTACGGGCACTGTCTGTACGTACTTTTTTGATATAGTGTCTCTTACTCTGTTGCCCCAGCTGGAGTACCATGGCATGATCATAGTTCACTGTAGCCTCAAACTCCTGGGCTCAAGCAATCTTCCTGCCTCACCCTCCCAACTAGCTGGGACTACAGGCATATACCACTACACCTGGCCATTTTTTTTTTTTTTTTTTTTTTTTTTTTTTTTTTTTTTTTTTTTATTTATTTGTTGTTTGTACCCAAAAAAGAGAAGCTGCACAACCCCCCCGAAATCATAAAATTCTACGCCCACCCAC
>CAUYPK010046039.1:0-44979 GCA_963574355.1 Loris lydekkerianus
AGAACTTTTTCTGTACCTAATATATCACCTGTTTGAAATATAAAAAAAACAGTTTTTATATCAACTTTTTTTTTTCTTTTTTTTTTTTTTTTATTTTTTTTTTTTTGTAGAGACAGAGTCTCACTGGACCACCCTTGGCTAGAGTGCCATGACATCACACAGCTCACAGCAACCTCTAACTCTTTTTTTTTTTTCTTTTTTATTTATTTAATTATTTATTTATTTTTTTGTAGAGACAGAGTCTCACTGTACCGCCCTCGGGTAGGGTGCCATGATGTCACACGGCTCACAGCAACCTCTATCTAACTCTCGAGTTTACGTGATTCTCTTGCCTCAGCCTCCCAAGCAGCTCAGACTACAGGCGCCCGCCACAATGCCCAGCTATTTTTTTGTTGCAGTTTGGCCGGGGCTGGGTTTGAACCCGCCACACCTTTGGCATATGGGGCCGGCGCCCTACTCACTGAGCCACAGGCACCACCCGGTTCTAAAAGCATTTTTTGCACAGTATCTGGTAGTCCTTCTTTCTGTGCGTGTGTATACTTTGTTTCACATATGGTTGACCTTGAAGTTTTGAGGAGCAGCTTGTAAGTATTTTTACAGCTGGGGTCGCCTTAGCATCTTTGTAGCCCTGAGGAGCACTGCACAGGTCTTTCCACAGGATGGACGGGAGCTGAGTCTTACAACCAGATAGGGCCTAGATGAGGGGCCCCAGGGGTAAGAACTGCCCCAGACCTCATGGTGCTTTTGGACCATGTCAGGCAGTACTCCTGCTGTCCTGTGCCTGAGATGTCCCAGTTCAGAGCTGAGTTGGGTGCTGCCTAGGAGGTGAAGGTCATCTGAGTGGATAGGTGGCTTTCTCCAAGAGGCCAGGGGTTTCATGGAGGTGTCCAGAGGGATGCACATGAGAGTGAATTGCCCTCCTCCCACCCAGAACACTTCACTTTTACCTTCCCTCATTTTTTTTTTTTTTTTTTTTTTTTAAAGAATTTTGCTGTTTATGGCTCGGCTCCTGTAGCACAGTGGTTACAGTGACAACCACATGCACTGGGGGTGGCAGGTTCAAACTGGCCCCGGGCCGGCTAAACAATGACAACTGCAACAACAACAACAAAAATAGCCAGGCATTGTGGCAGGTGCCTGTAGTCCCAGCTACTTGAGAGGCTGAGGCAAGAGAATCGCCTAAGCCCAAGAGTTTGAGGTTGCTGTGAGCTGTGACACCACCGCACTCTACTGAGTGCAACATAGTAAGACTTTGTCTCCAAAAAAAAAAAAAAGGAATTTTGCTGTTTAAAGTGTGAGATGGGTGATCTTAGCACTCTGGGAGGCCGAGGCAGGTGGATTTCCTGACCTCACGGGTTCAAGACCAGCCTGAGCAAGAACAAGACCCTGTCTCTAAAAACACCCAGTGTTGTGATAGGCACCTGTAGTACAAGCTACTCTGGAGGCTGAGGCAAGAGAATCGCTTGAGCCTAGGAGTTTGAGGTTGCTGTGAGCTATGACTACACAACACTCTTGACAAAATAAGACTGTCTCAAAAAAAAGTATGAGACTGGTTGTTACACTCACTCAAACTCAGCCTTGTGTGCCCACTTCCTCAGACTTTTCTGTGGGGAGAGGGGAGGAGGCCTGTATGGGGGGCTCTGGGGCTGGATGAGGATACCCTCTCCCTGTTATGGGGTCCTGCCCTCGTGGCTTGGCTAGAGGCTGGGATGTGCTGTGCAGGAGTGGAGGCCCTGCCTTCTGCCTGCTTCTCCACACAGAGGCCAGGGCCAGCTCCTAGAGGCTGCTCTGCCACTTAGCGCCTTCCTTCTAGATCCACCTCAGGCACTGCCAAAATAAATAGCTCGGGTGCCTGAAGGCCTCTGAGGCTCTGCTACACAACCACCCCCTGAGGGCTGGGTGCAACCTGAGCCTCTGGCCATTTCCACCCCCTCTCCTGTGGGGCTGCCACTTCCCATCTGGAACCTTCTGTGAGGAAGGGAAGGGGTGTGGCACAACCAGGTTGGGGGCACTGCTTCTCCTCTAAAGAGGGAGCAGGAGGCTGTTCACTAAGGCCCTGTTTTATTAAAACTTCTTATTGGTTTTTTACTTTATATTTTGTAGGAACATCAAATAACTCAGCTAGATATATACAGAATAGATAATAAGTGCTAGAAATGAAGGATGGAAAAGAAATTAGGCATAAAGAAGTTCATTCATTGATTCATCTTAGAAATCCTTCCTAGTGCCCGTATGTTGAGTGCTTCCTACCTATCAGGCCTTACACTCAGGAGGGGCAGTATCTAGTGGGGGTCAGGATGGAGGTTTCAGAGCCAGCCCGTCACTAGCTTGTGGGCTCTGGGTTAGATGATTTAATACATATTAAGTGCTTAGAAGAGTTCCTGGCATATGAAAAACACTTAATAAATGTTAGCAGTTATCATTAAGGTCATGGTTATTATCATAGCATTCATTGTAATCCTATAAGCTACTTACTGTTGTTATCCCCATTTTCCAGATGGAGAAACTGAGGTTCTCAAAGGTTATATAACATGCTCAAGTCATGTAACGAAGTGTCAGAGTCAGGTTCTATCTCAGATCTAGAGCTGAAGCTTTTGGCAACCCAGTTAGCCCTGTGTATCTGGCTTCAGGCTGAAGTCTGGGCGTCCAGACACCAACACTGAGGAGACTGGGTGCTGTCTTGAGGAGCTTACAGCTTCGGCTAGAGGCACCATGTGGGTTAGAGCCAAACCAGGGTGGGTAGGCGGCAGGACAGGACTGGTCAGTAGTGTCCCAGCTAGGCCTTTCCTCCTGGGAGCAGAGCTGCGTCTGTACCTGCCTGCTGTACATGTCCACCAACGGTTCTTCTCACTAGGGAATCCGCAGGCAGGACAGGGTCTAGAATAGGTAGTGGGCTGGGAGTGAGAGGATTGAGCACCATTCACTGGGTTCCTGCCTTGCCTTGAAGTCCCTGAACCTTATGTCCTCATGTTTAAAAGGGGGGTGACAATACTTGCCACAAAGGGTTGTGGTAAGGATTAAGTGAAATGAAGTATGTAAAAAAAAGTCTTTATATTCCCAAAACTAGTATTTATACTGCCAGTAGTTAATGGCTCCCATTTGGAGCCCCCCTTTGTGTTCTGCATGGTACTAGGTTACAGAGTGTCTTGTTTCAGCCTCATAGCAGTCCTTCCAACTGGATTTTTCATTGCTCCCATTTTATAGATGTGGAAACAGGTCCAGTGGTTCAGCTGCTCCAGGTTACACCTGTAGGGGGGTATGAAGTTGACAGTCAGACCCAGATCCTCTCTTATCCCAAAGTCACCCCTCTGTGTCCCAGGTCCTCTTGAGTTGTCCCCCTCCCAGCCTCACCCCTCATTAAGAGGTTTCTGAAGCAGCCCTGGGTGTGGCTGTCAGGGAGCCAAGCTGAGCGAGAGGCTTCACCCAGGCTAGCCACCCAGACCTGGAAGTTGGTGGTGGGCAGGATGCCAGAGGAATGGAGGGAGGCTTTACCTGCCTGCACCCCCAGTTGTGACGGGGGGAGAGGGCTCCCCTCCCGGCTGGTCTGGCAAGTCAGTTTTGTGGGCCTGTGAGTCACACAAGAGCTATGAGTCAGATTTTTCCCTTCTTCATGCCCAGAGTACTTGGGGAGGGGCTGGAGGGGGGGGTTCTTAGGAAATAAGACCTCCCTCTCTCTGCTCTTCCACTCATCCCTCTTGCTTTGGAGCTGCTCATTTTCTACCAGAGGGCTGTGGCTTGGCCCGGAGGAAGAGGCCTTCCTGACCCTATAGAAGAGGGTATCTGCGTGCTGGTCACACTGGGCACAAAAGATCAGGCCCCAGGCTGAATAAAGGCAAGAGGTGGGAGGGGTTGTTAGCAAGGCCCATGCCTTTGGCCGCTTGGCTTGCCCCCTCCTCTCTGTAAAGGGGACATTTTCCTATGGGCAGTATAATAGGTTTGCCCACAGGAAAGGGTCCCCTGGGCCATTCCCTTCTTGCCTTTTGACCAGCCTGGCTATAAGCCTTAAAAAGGCTGCCCACATGGTCAGCCTCAGGCAAGTATAGAGGTTCTCCCTGAGCGCCTCCTGCCAGGCCCTCTCAGAGGACTAATTAAATCCAGTGAAGCAGCCAGCCAGCTGGGCAGCCTGGTTTCAAACCAGTGGTTCTCAGCCCTGGCCATGTATGGGAATTGCCTGGAGAGCTTTTAAACCCTCCTGATGCTCAGGCCATACTTCAGAGCAAGGAAATCAAAATCCCTGGGGGTGGGCCTCAGATAGCTTGTTTTTGATGAACCACACCGATAGCCTTTCCTGAGCCTGCCCTCTAGGAGTTGGCAGTCAAGTTTCAAGGACAGTACAGTACACAGGCACACGTGTGCTGCTGCAGCTCAGGCTGGTGTGGGTCACCAGACCCTGAAAGTTAGAAGAGAGGTATTGAGGGGCCCTGGTGGGAAGAGGGCTCAGTCCTGCATCATGACCAGGCAACACTTGGGAAGGAAACCAGGAAGGATGCTGGCCTGACAGAGCTGGTGAGTCACGGGCTGTAGAGGAAGAAAAGGAAGAGATGAGTCAGGCACAGCTGCCTGCAAAGCCCAAGCCTGGCTTTGGAGGAGATGTTGATCCATAAACCAATGATCTGGGTCCTGAGCTGTGGCACACAAAGAAGCTGGTGAGCTCTTAAAAAGATGGGATTCCAGATCTCAGGAATGTCAGACATTTTGTACCTCACACAGAATCTCCCTGGACCATTTTGAAGTCTGTTTAGAGCACATAGAGTGACATTCAAGTTGGCAGATGTGGTTGGAGATTAAGCCCCATGCCCCTGGTCACACAGTGTATCAAGATGGAAACTGGCCTGGGTTTTCTGACTCCAGGTTCACCCCACGATACAAACCTGAAAGGAAGTGGCTTAGAGCTTGTTGCTGGGGTGTGGATTAAATGAATAATAGGGTTTGAGAGAATTGGGAGGCACAACCCCCAGAAAATTTACCATTTTACTTTTTCATTGGCATTATCTGTCATCTCTGACAGAGTCTGCAACTCCTGACATTTTCACATTCTAGTCATAATTCAGCTTTCACTGATGGCGGAGTGGTTGGGTAGAAAGGATTTGCTAACCACACACACACACACACACACACATACTTGAGAAGCATTTGTAGGGTCTGGAGCAAGTGATGTCACCTGTTAGGCTAATTTTTCTCATCTGAAATAAAATGGCTACTGCAGATGACTTTAAGGTCACTCCCAGGTTCAGGTCTCTGCCATACTCTGGGGGACATACCCCAAGGAGTGGTGCATGTCTGAGTGATGTGCTGTGGCAGTTGACACCCAGTGGGACAGAGTCCTGGTATCTAAAGCAGGCTTTGCCATTTGGCCCTGGGGCACCTGGCTGCCATGCCTGGTACTCATTGGGTCTCCCTCCATGCCATCAGGGAGGGACAGTGGCAGAGAAGACCTGCCTCCTCTCCCTGGAGTCCTGAGGTAGCAAGGGGAGAAGCCAGATACAAGAGACTTTCCTAGCAGCCTTTGGGAAGTTCCTGTTTTATTTATTAGCTGCCATTTTCCCTCTTCTGCCCCAGGAAAAGTGCTGACCCTACACTGTGCAGCCAGCAGAGGGAGGTGGGCCTCTGTCAGACCCACTCTTTGTCCCTGCCTGACTTCATTTAACCCCTGCCTTCTGCACTGCAAGGCAAAGACCAAGAGTTCACTACAGCAGGAGTTTTGGAATTTTTCAGAATCACATCAACTTTATAGAGAAAAAAGATGGTAACCTTTAATTGCATACTGGTAATAAGCATTATTAATTTGGCTTGACTGTAGCTACTGTCCTTTCAGCACTAAGCAGAGTGGTGCCATTTAGTCCTTCCAGCAATCCTTAGGTGGGAGTTATGACATTTTTTTTACGGATGGGAACACTGAGGCTTAGGATGATGAGGTCATCTGTCCACATTCATGACAGTATCAGCTGCCAGAGAGAACCCCCACTGTCCATCTCTGAAGCCCATGTGTAAGCAGCCAGATTGCAGAGAGAGGCTCCACTGTCTCTTCCCTCATAATTATCTGCACTCTAGGCTGCCAACAAACACGTGTGATAAAGTTCCCTTCTAGAGCTGCTAACACTGGAGCTGTTCATGTCCAGGCCAGGACTGTGGTTGTACATGGGAACAAACACGTCAGCACACGGTGAAGATCAGAATGTATTCACTCCAAGAAAGGAGCATAGTAGGAACTTAAGAATTGCAGTCCTTTCCCAAACACCTGATGTTTAACCCTGCTTGTGGACTGCAGTATTCTCTCCAAACCAGCCTCAGCAAAAGGCTGTTAATCATAGGCAGGTTAGAACCCTAGTTAGACCCTGAGGATTTAGGGGTTCTGTTTGTAGTTGAGAATTAGATAGGCCAGTTTTCCCTGAGGAAGTGGGTCTGGGGAAGGCTGGTCAGTGCCCAGCTCTGGGACACACCCCCTAGCCTGGCCTGGTCCTGCTGGGAGCTGTGGGCTGCACACAGAGACCAGAGCAGACAGAAGCCTGCTCTCCCTCCCTGGGTGCACCCCGCAGCGACCCTGTGAATGTGCACGTTGTATGCAGCGTGGTAAAAGCTCGCCCTGTCTCCTCACTCATGTGGGCCTCCTTGTCTGCCCCTGCGGCTGCCTCGGCACCAAAGCTGTGGGTAGGTCTGTTTCTCTTGGCTGCATTTTCGTCTCTGCCTCGGCCACAGAGATTGGGGCCCTGATCCTCCAGCAGGTTCCCTCACTATTTACCTATCTTGGTGACTGGTTTTGTGCCTCCTGGACGCCCACCTTTGCCCACCCACTTTCTTCCTTCCTCACTTTCCATTTAGTGAGGTGTATCCATAAAACATGGTCCCCTGTTCCCCCTCTGCAGGGGTTTTCTTCTAGGCAGCTGTCTGTTCCCTACTGTGCCCCCATCTGCCCCTCCCCTCACCATCTCCTCCCACTTTTCCTAAATAGCCTGTCTACTTCCCTCACTCAGTGGCCAATGGATACTGAGACCTGCTGCATGCCAGACATTGACCCAGTCTCTGGAATCAGGAAGATGAACTGGAGGGGGGCCCAGCCTTAGGCAGACAGACAATGTCATTGCAGACAACTGCCTCTGCTCTGGTCTGGGTGCCATCCTAGAGCCAAGAACAGGGCTCCCAGGGGAAGGGGAGCTCTCTGCCAGGACTCCTGGGACCCAGTGCCCCAGGAAGGGATGTAGTTTAGGAAGACTGGCTGGTCACTTAGCAACTGGCTCCACCCCTTTATCTCCCCAACCCTGGAGCTAGGGCCCAAGGGAATGAATGGGGAGGAAAGGCCCACAGGCCATAAAGAGGCCACCAAATCCCAAAGTGTAGGAGGCCCCAGCTGACCAGAGCTGGGCCAGCACTTTCCCTTCGAAGTCACCCAGGCTCTGAGGGTCATGCTGAGCTAAGTCTACCTATAAATATCCACTTCCTAAAGGGATTACCTGGGTTCCACTTCCCCCAGCTGCACCCTCCCCACCTGGGCTGATCCTTCTTTTGCGACCTTCTGTTCTTTTTGACCTCTTATCCCCACTGCCGGGTGGGACACATCAGCCCACTGGCTTTCCAGGTTTACTGGGATGTGGGGGGAGTGGGGAGAGATTCCAGTCTATCTCCTGGCCAAGGGGCCCTTGCCACTTGCCAGCCAGACTTTTGAGACAGAGAGGCTCTAGTTGCCTCTCCTGCTGGAGCTTTATCTCTCACACCAGCCAGAGCAAGTCCAGACTTGTCACATAATCAGTACTTCTGAGCAGGACACTATTGGCCCTATCCCTGGAATAAGGGCCTGGGGACAGAGCTTGGTAACAAGTGTGGAAATAGCTTGGGGATTGCTGCAGGAATAAATAGGGTTGTCTCCTGGCTTGTGTGGACTGACTGGGGAAATCTCTGCTCCCCTTGCTGGTCTCAGATTTGGTGTCGCACCCCAGTGGCTCACTTATTCCAGTCCCTGAAGCCACAGTAAGGATCTCTTGGGAACTAGAAGTGAAGGGACCTTCTGACTTTTCCCCTGCAGACCTCTCTCCTGCTTCCCCTGCCTGCCCACTGTGCCTGTGATGATTGCTGAGACCTGCCCTAGGGTAAGCCTGCTGTGAGGCAATGGGGTATTCAGAGGGAAGGGTCTGCTTGCTGCCCTTCCTCCTGTCTTTGTATTTTAGTGTCCCCTCTTCTGTGTGGTCATCCTGAATTCAACAGTGTGAATCAGGTGGTGGGAGTACACACTGTCCCATAGGTGCGTGCCAGTTCTGGGCAACTTGGAGAGCACCTTCAGCCTTCTCTCTCCCACTCTTCTTTCAGTGCTGTCCCTTGGGAGTAGTATCGCCAGACACCATTCATTATCGAGGCCAAACCACAGCATCCACTACCATCATTATCCTCCTCCAGCCCAGACATGGTGCCCTCCTGCTGTCTTCCCTCTTCATGCTCCAAATCGGCTCTCAGCAGCAGTGTTTGAGACCAGGCATTGAACTTGTTTATGTTATGGTGTGGTTGAGCATACCATTTCCATTTCCATTTCACTGTGTTTACAAATAGGCTCTCAAATCAGAATGAAGTACATACCCCAGCCCAGCCCCTGTGACTAAGGTGTATGAATACAAAGGCAAAAAGGTGGGCCCACAAAGGTCTAAGGTGGGCCCTGGGAATCTTCCTGGTTTTCTTTTGTTGTTGTGGTTATTATTGTTTTGAGACAGGGTCTCACTATGTCACCCTCCGTAGAGTGTAGTGGTGTCACAGCTCACAGCAACCTCAAACTCTTGGGCTTAAGCGATTCTCTTGCCTCAGCCTCCCAAGTAGCTGGGACTACAGGCACCTGCCACAATGCCCGGCTATTGTTTGGTTGCAATTGTCATTATTGTTTAGCAGGCCCAGGCCGGGCTTGAACCCCTCCATCTTTGGTATATGTGGCCGGCGCCTTACCCACTGAGCTATGGGTGCTGCCTTCTGGGTTTTTTTTTTTATTGTTGTTGTTTTAATGCAGCAGTCTTGCTCTGTCACCCTGGCTAGAGTGCAGTGGTGCTACCACACCTCACTGTAACCTGGATCTCCTGGGCTTAAGCAATCCTCCTGCCTCAGCCTCCTGAGTAGCTGGGACTATAGGTGTGTGCCACCACACCTGGCTAATTTTTTTACATTTTTGGAGAAATAGGGTCTTGCTCTATTGCCCACAATGGGAATCTGTCTTTCTAACCAGCACCCCAGGAGATCCTAACAAAGGTGTTTGGGACAAGCCTTTATGGGCCCACCTTTTTGCCTCTGTACTCATACATGTGGATTCTCTACACAATCACAAAAACCCATGATTGTGGTGGGTGTTTTGCCCTGTGGCCTCCCCTTACAGGTTGTGTACACAATGATCTTTTGTTATTTTTTTAATTTTTATCTGATTATGTTTTTTTGGAGACAGAGTCTCATTTTATCACCCTTGGCAAGTGCTATGGAGTCATAGCTCACAGCAACCCCAAACCCTTGGGCTCAAGTGATTACACCCGAGACCAACTGCCCGAGTATCTAGGATTAGATTGGGTCTCACTCTTGCTCAGGCTGGTTTCAAACTCCTGAGCTAAAGCAGTGTACCTGCCTCAGCCTCCCAGAGTGCTAGGATTATAGGTGTGAGCTACCATGCCCAGCAACATTTTTTTTTTTTTCTTAAGGACAGAGTTTAAGTATGTCACCCTCAGTAGAGTGCTGTAGCATTACAGATCACAACAACCTCAAACTCCTGGGCTTAAAGCAATTCTCTTGCCTCAGCCTCCCAACTAGCTGGGACTACAGGTGCCAGCCACAACACCTGGCTACTTTTTTTGTTGTTGCAGTTGTCATCGTTGTTTAGCAGGCCCAGGCCAGGTATGAGCCCTCCTGCCTTGGTGTATTTGGCTGGCGCCCTAACCACTGAGCTATGGGCACCAAGCCTTTTGTTATTTTTTAAATCTTTCTTTGGTCAACTTCACGCTAAGGATAGGAACCATTTCTGTTACTCTGTCTTTGACCTAAAGCTTATCTAGGACAGGTGGAGACATAAGTAGAAACCACTAAATTCTTCTACTGCTGAAACCAGCAGAGCCTGTCCTGGCCCTCGGCAAAGTTGCCAATACCTGCCAGCAACTTGAATCCTACAAGCTGTGGACTTTGGGCTTCCCAGCTCTCCATTGCCCTCAGCCCCCTCACTGGGCTTCCCAAACTCTTTCTACTTACCATGGCAGCTCCCCCAGAACTCCATGTATCTTCTTTCCTTATTAACAATTTTTATTGTATTATTCTTATTACTAAAGTTATACATTCTTATTATAGAAAACTTGGAAAACATAAGCCAAAAAAAAACAGGTAACTCTCAATCAGATATAACCACTATTAACATTTTAGTATAAATTCTTCCAGCCTTTTTTTTTTTTTTTTTTTTTTAAATTGTTGGGGATTCGTTGAGGGTATACAGAACTAGGTTACATTGATTGCCTTTGTCGGATAAGGACCCTCCTCTTTTATTTTATTTTTTTTCTTAAGACAGAGTCTCACTATGTTGCCCTTGGTAGAGTGCCATGCAACTTACAGCAACCCTCAGTAGAGTGCCATGAGCTCACAGCAACCTCAAACTCTCAGGCTTAAGCGATTCTCTTGCCTTAGCCTCCCAAGTAACTGCGACTATAGGCGTCTGCCACAACACTTGGCTATTTTTAGAGACAAGGTCTCTCTCTGGCTTAGGCTGGTCTCAAACCAGCGAGCTCAGGCCATCTACCATCTGGGCCTCCCAAATGCTGGGATTATAGGCATGAGCCACCGCTCCCGGCCCTTCTTCCAGTGTTTTTAATAGATATAATTATACATACCTTTATTTTTATTTTTATTTTTTTTTGTGGTTTTTGGCCGAGGCTGGGTTTGAACCCACCACCTCCAGCATATGGGACTGGCGCCCTATCCCTTTGAGCCACAGGCACCACCCTTTATTTTTATTTTGAGACAGAGTTTTATGGTTTTACCCTCGGTAGAGTGCGGTGGTGTCATCATACCTTACTACAACCTCAAACTCCTAGTCCCACGCCATCCTCCTGCCTCAGACCTTCAAGTAGCTGGGACTATAGGCACACATCACCACATCTGGCTAATTTTTTCTATTGTGGGTAGACTTAGGGACTTGTTCTTGGCTCAGGCTGGTCTCCCAACTCCTAAGCTCAAGCGATCATCCCACCTTTGCCTCCCCAACTGGATTATAAGCCAGGATTATAAGCCACTTTTTTTTCTTTTTTTTTTTTTAAAAGACAGGGTCAGCTTGGCGCCTGTACAGTGGTTACAGTGCCAGTCACATACACCAAGGCCAGCGGGTTTGAACCTGGCCCAGGCCACTTAAACAACAATGACAACTGCAGCAAAAAAAATAGCCGGGTGTTATGGCAGTCACCTGTAGTCCCAGCTACTCGAGAGGTTGAGCCAACAGAATCACTTAACCCAAGAGTTAGAGGTTGCTGTGAGCTGTAATGCCACAGCACTCTACTGAAGGTATCATAGTGAGACTCTGTCTAAGAAAGAAAGAAAGGAAGGGGAGGGGGGAGGGGAGGGGAGGGGAGAGGAGAAAACGAAAGAAAGAAAGCTTCTTTTTGTTTTTGTCTCTATCTGCGCCTAAAATCATAAGCATCAGTGTGCAGGGCTCCAGACATCAGGAGATGTTTCAGGGCCTGGAAAACTTTGTTAAATATTCTGCTGCATTTGACCCACAGATGAAGGGAGCCAACGGGTACAGAGGTGCTGTGGCTGCCCCCTGACGGCTCAGAGGGGTAGTGACGGCTATAAAGGAAATGGATGGGCTCCCAGGACTGTTCTGTCTTAACTCTGCCTGCTCCTATCCCTGTAACCCTGCTCCTCTGCGTGCAGAGTGAGGATTTTTAAAACTATTGTCCCCTTAGTCACTGCAAATGCTCTGAATACTTGGAGAGGCTCTGTTGTAGTGTGTTGGTCTGTGGGTGACGTGTACAAATGACTGCTAGGAAAGCTGGCTACTGAGTGGAGGAGGGGAGGTGACCCCAAAGCTAGTTCAAGAGAAGTCTGTCAGCCAAGGCAGCACCCCTCAGACACATTTGTGTCCTTCTGAGGTGACAACTTTGAAAGGAACCACAGTGGAGCTGTGTTTATTTTAAAGATCTGTTCTCAGGAGAGAGTATGATGTATGTACACACAGTTACAGCCCAGGCGTCCTTGGGGTCATATTCCAGCAACCTCCGTTGTTGGGAACAGAGCCAAAAGGTGAACATTGAAAAATTTCCCAAGTGTCTTCCTATAGACAATGCTGATAGCTTAGTTGTGCCCTTTCTCAGCACTCAGCAGATTTGGAGTGTCCCCTAAATGTACCTGACCTCCACCTATACTAGGAGCTGCAAGTAGACAGAGACCAATAAGAAGTGACATGTGACAGAGGGGAAGGAGCAGGAAAGCTACAGTAATCAGCTCATGAAGTTAAAAAGCCAGTGAAGTTATTATAAAAAGTCATTGAGTGAAGGTGCAGAAGTTTTATACCTCAGGAGTCCCGGAGGGTGTCACTCTGTCATGACTGTGACACCTAAGGAATCAAAGCTCTTATTAGAAAGTCATCATGCTGGGTGGCACCTGTGGCTCAAAGGAGTAGGCACTGGCCCCATATGCTGGAGGTGGTGGGTTCAAACCCAACCCCGGCCAAAAAACTGCAAAAAAAAAAAAAAGAAGAAAGTCATCATGCTAAATAATCAAAGAGAAAAGGAGTTCCAAGATCATGAAATTGAGCTATTTCCTTGATCAAGGCAAAAACATGTCTAGCCTAGCACCCTGGGAGGCCAAGGCAGAAAGATCACTTGAGCTCAGGAGTTGGAGACCAGCCTGTGTAAGAGTGAGACCCTATCTCTACTAAAAATAGGAAAATTGCCTTAGCTCCTATAGCTCAGCAGCTAGGGCGCCAGCCACATACACCAGGACTGGTGGGTTCGAACCTAGCCTTGGCCTGCCAAACAACAATGACAATTGACAATTAAAACAAAAAAAATAGTTGGGTGTTGTGGCAGGTGCCTAAAGTCCCAGCTACTTGGGAGGCTGAGGCAAGAGAATCACTTAAGCCCAAGAGTTTGAGGTTGCTGTGAGCTGTGATGCTATGGCACTCTACCCAGAGTGACAGCTTGAGACTGTCTCAAAAAAAAAAAAAAGAAAGAAAAATTACAGGCATTGTGGTAGGTGCCTGTAGTCCTAGCTGCTTGGGAGGTTGAGGCAGGCCCTTGAACCGAGGGGTTTGAGATTGCTGTTAGCCTCAGCACTCTAGCCTGGGCAACAGAATAAGACTCTGTCTCCAAACAAACAAACACCTCCAAGCCAAACTTGGAAAAAAACACATGGACCAAATTATAATCATCATTCCTTTAGTGCCTCCTTCCTGTCTTTTACACTTAACGTATATACTCGAGTATAAGCCGAGTTTTTCGGCCCAAAATTTGTTGGCAGTTTTGGTTTTTTTGGCACAAATTTTGTGCCGAAAAACTCGGCTTATACTCGAGTATATACGGTAGATTGATCTGATTTTGATTTTTGTGGCTGGCCTGGGGTAGGAATTCCACTTTGTTTTTCTTTATGAAGAACTTGTAGTCCCAGCACCATGTATCAAATGGTCCATCTTCTACCCGCATCAGCAGCATTCTTTTTTTTTTTTTTCAAGAGTCTCAAGCTGTTGCCCTGGATAGACTGCCAGGGCATCATAGCTCACAGCATCCTTCAACTCTTGGGCTCAAAAGATCCTCTTGCCTCAGTTTTTCTTTCTCTTTCTTTCTTTTTTTTGAGACAGTGTCTCACCATGTTGCCCTTGGTAGAGTGCTGTGGTGTTACAGCTCATAGCAACCTCAAACTCTTGGGCTTAAGCGATTCTCTTGCCTCAACCTCCCAGGTAGCTGGGACTATAGGCACCTGCCACAATGCCAGACTAGTTTTTGTTGCAGTTGCCATTGTTGTTTAGCTATCCCGGGCTGGGTTCGAACCCCCACCCCCCCTTGGTGTATATAGCTGGCGCCCTCACCACTGTGCTACAGGCACCGAGCCTCAGTTTTTCTATTGTTGTCGTCGTTTAGCAGGCCCGGGCCAGGTTTGAACCCACCAGCGCCAGTGCATGTGGCCGGCACCCTACCCACTGAGCTATGGGTGCCAAGCCATAAGCAGCATTCTTTCTTACTTTAAACAAGTTTCTGTATATGCCTAGGTCTATTTGGGGTCTCTATTCTATTCTGCTGGCCCATTTATCTGTCCCTGTTTCAGTACTATGCTGACTATAGCTTTATAATTAGTATTGTTAATGGCAGTGCAAGTTTCTCCCACTTGATTCTTCTCTAGGAGCATCTTTGTTCTTCTGTATAAATTTTGGAATCATCTTACCAAGTTCTTTGGGAAAAAACTCCTAAAGGGAATTTCACTGGGATTGCATTACATTTATAGTTCAGTTTAGGAAAAAATGGACATCTTTATGATTTTTTTGAATATTACTTCATCCCCATTCTTCCTGGGATATCCTTATGGAAATTCTAATTTAAAATGTTAGACTTTCTGAATTTCAATTGTCATATTGTTCATTTTTAGAAGTTCTTTATGGTTCTTTTAAAATCTACTTGGGCCAGGTACAGTGGTTCATGCCTGTAATCCCAGCACTTTGGGAGGCCAGAGTGGGAGGATCACTTGAGGCCAGGAGTTCAAGAGCAAGCCCCTTCTCTATAAAAAAAAAAAAATAGAAAATTAGTCAGGCGTGGTGGCATGCAGTAGGTAGTCCCAGCTACTTAGGAGGCTGAAGCAGGAGGATTGCTTGAGCCCAGGAGTTTGAAGTTGTCAGTTACAATGAAGCCACTGAAGTCTAGCTCAGGTGACAGAGCAAGACCCTGTCTCAAAATAGTAATCATCGTCATCTTCATCATCATCTATTTGGTCATCTTTTTGTTTGTTTTTGAGACGGAGTCTTACTTTGTTGCCCTGGATAGAGTGCTGTGGTATCACAGCTCACAGCAACCTCAAACTCTTGGGCATAAGCGATCCTCTTGCCTCGGCCTCCCAAGTAGCTGGGACTACAGGTGCCCACCACAGTGCCCTGCTATTTTTAGAGACAAGGTCTCACTCTAACTCAGGCTGGTCTCCAACTCGCCTCAGCCTGCCACAGTGCTAGGATTACAGACGTGAGCCACCAGCCCAGCCAGGTCATTTTTTTTTTTCTTTTGAGACAAAGTCTCAAGCTGTTGCCCTGGGTAGAGTGCTGTAGCATCACAGCTCACAGCAACCTCAAACTCTTGGGCATAAATGATCCTCTTGCCTCAGCCTCCCAAGTAGCTGGGACTACAAGTGCCCGCCACAACACCCGGATGTTGTTGTTGTTGTTGTTGTTGTTGTTGTTGTTATTGTTGCCTAAGCTGGCCCAGACTGGGTTCAAACCCATCGGCCTCAGTGTATGTGGCCAGTGCCCTACCCATTGAGCTGTGGGTGCCATCTCCAGCCTGGTCATTCTTTATAATCTCTCATTCTTTACTCATATTGGTAAGGCACTGTTATTTCTTAAACTTGGTACTTCATAATCTGTGTCTGATGAATTCCATATGCAAAGTCTTTGTAAATATGATTCTTCTGCTTGCTGTTTGTGCTGGCTCTGGCTCAGATTGCCTTATTTCCTTGCATGTCATGATTTTTTTTTTAAACTATGACGTTATTTATTTTCCTTGGATCTTTATCTTGAGAATTTTTTGAGGACTGGTTTGAAGTTGTTTTCCTCCAAAGAGGGTTTGTATTTCCTTCTGCAACCCCAGGAGCACTTTAGATTAGATGTTTTGTTTATAGAGTTTTCTGCCTATACTGGTAGCTGTGAATTCAGATGGTAAACAACAGGATTTAGTCAGACCTTAGGTGGAACCCTCAGTCAGTCACTTTCACTTACTGTGTGACCTGGGGCCAATCGTTTAATCTCTACAAATCTGTCCTATCATCTGTGAAATAGCAATAATAATACCTACCGCCTAGGGCTACTGCAAGGATGAAATGGGATAATGTATATAAATAAAGAACTTCCTTGGGGTGCTCTCCCACAGTCGGTGGTCAGTAAATGCTGTTTTCTTCGTTCTTCCTGCCCCAGCCAGTAGGAACAATCGGAGGCAGCCCCAGCCTTAGTTCCACCTCTGACTTGCAGGATTAAGTTACCGCAGGAGCTGAGTACTTTAGATCTGGGGATCACTCTACCTTCAACTTTGAGATGACTGAGGTCCCGAAAGGCTTTGATGGATGCCCCTAACCCACAGCTTGGCTGTGGTCTGGAGTTGTGGAGGTCCCTTAGTGCTAGGTTTTAAGAAAAATGACATTTGACAGAATTGCTTTTTTTTTTTTTTGTAGATGCCGCAGGATTTTTAGGCTGATTAATGATAATATTAAAAGAAAATTTTTTATGACTACATGATGGGACATTAGTAATTAAAAATAGTTGATAATTTTTAATCATTTGGGAAGTTGACAGTAATATGTAAGTGAAATAAACAGAAAGTTGTACAGTGACCCATAAATATCTTAAGTCCTTTATGGAACAAGAAATGTAAGGAAATAGATTTCATAACATGAGCTCAACTATATTGAGAAAAATCGGGGAAAGGAAGCCAGAAGGAAATAGATTTAAGTGTTAACAGCGGTTACTTTGGAATGGTGAAATACTGAGTGATTTTTCCCCCTAAAGGGAGCATGGTACAGACAGTGGCCAGAGGTGGCCCTGGCATCAGACAGTCTTGCACTAAGTTGATGCCTTTGTGGCTTTAGACAAATGACAGACTATCGGGGTTGGTTTCCCCATCTGTTGAGTGGTTTTGAGGATCAAAGGAGTAATAAATCCCATGTGCCTGCACTGTGATCTGGCAAAAGTCGGCTCTATAAATGGTGGCAGTAACTATTTTTACGCATATATATTCTTCTCCGATTTTTAAGTACTGAACATGTACTGTTTTATAATCAAAGAAAGAGTAAAATTATAACTGAACAGCAGAAGCAAAGGCAGCATATGCTTTACCAACGTAATTACTTTGTGGTATAAAGTTTGGTATATGGATTTTCCTGACTCTTCCCTGCTACTGAGGAAGGGCCCCAGAGACCTCCCTGGTGCCATGGGCTGGCCCAGGGAGGTGAGGGAAAGAGTAGACCACAGCTTGAGTGGCTTCAGAGATGCTGAGCCTTTCCCTCTGTCCTGTCCAGGCCGCAATGAGCCTCTGAAGAAGGAGCGGCTCAAGTGGAAAAGCGACTACCCCATGACAGATGGGCAGCTGCGGAGCAAACGAGATGAGTTCTGGGACACAGCACCCGCCTTTGAGGGCCGCAAGGAGATCTGGGATGCACTCAAGGCTGCTGCCTATGCTGCCGAGGCCAACGACCACGAACTGGCCCAGGCCATCCTGGATGGAGCCAGCATCACCCTGCCTCATGGTGAGTGAGCAGGGCAGGGCTTTAGCATTGCTGTGGCTAGGGAGTTGTCAGCACAGTTTAGGGGTGCAGGAGAGCTGGTGGCCAGCCACGTGTTAGGAGAGTCTATTCTAAGTTGGGGTGGGGGTCATGGTATTCACTTACTCTCAAGCAACCCTCACTGAGCATGGTCCAGGAATGGGGACACAGAGGAAAACCAGACCTGGTTCCTATTTGCCTAATGAGGGGACACAAAGACACCAATAAACCTACAAAGCAGTGTGATCAATGCAAGCTGTAGACTTGCTTGGGGCACTTTGGAGTCCCAGAACATCCAAGACACCAACCTTGTATTCAGTGCTGAGCACTGAACTAGATGCCTCCACTGCATTATCTCATTTAAGTTTATAGCAGCCTTATGGGCCCAGGTAAAACCAATGCTAACAGTGGAACTCTAGAGTCATGGACCTGGGTTTTCACTTGAGTGTTTCCCTTTCCTAGCTGTATTACCTTGAGCACAGAGCTGCTGCTTCTTCTTCTTCTTCTTTTTTTTTTTTTTTTGAAACAGAGTCTCACTGTGTCACCCTCAATAGAGTGCTATGGTGTCACAGCTCACAGCAACCTCAAACTCTTAAGTGATTCTCTTGCCTTAGCCTCCTGAGTAGCTGGAACTACAGTTGCCTACCATAACCCCCGACTATTTTTTATTGCAGTTGTTTAGCTGGCCCGGGCTGGGTTCAAACCTACCACCCTCAGTGAATGTGGCTGGCGCTGTAACTACTGTGCTACAGATGCCAAAGAGCTTCTTGAATTTAGAGCCTAAGTACTTTAGAGCTGTAAAGGGGAGGTAATTATTTAGGGTTCAACAACATACACATAACATTATTTAGTCCAGTCCCGGTACTTAATAGGTGCTCAAAAGACAATAAACATTTCTTTTTCTTTTTTTTTTTTTTTTCAGTTTTTGGCCGGGGCTGGGTTTGAACCCGCCACCTCCGGCATATGGGGCCGGCGCCCTACCCCTTTGAGCCACAGGTGCTGCCTGACAATAAACATTTCTACAGGCATTACGTTGTACTGTAAGGAAACTGAGGCCCATAAAGAGCAGGGCCTGTGCTGTCTCATTCATCCTTATAAGCATAGTGGCTGGCACACATGTACAAATGAATAGTTAAGTAATGTACTAGGGTTGAATGAACCAGTACCTAGTAGAGGCAAGATGCCAACCCAGTTAGTTCTTCCTGACGCCAGGCTTGTCCTCCTCTGGTCATAAGTCTATCCCTGGGAGACCTGACTATGGGGTGGCCATGGCAGTTGTATTAGTCTGCTCAGGCTTCTATAACAAAATACCACACACTGGGTGGCTTAAACAACAGACATTTATTTCTCCCAGTTCTAGAGGCTGGGAAATCTAGGATCAAGTTGCTAAGCAATTTGGTTTTGGGTGAGGACTCACTTGCTGGCTTGCAGGTGGCCACCTTCTTACTGTGTCTTCATATGGAGGGGAATGGGCAGAGATAAAGTGAGATGGTGCTCTGGTATCTCTTACAAGGACTATAAACCAAGCACAGTGGTATGTACCTATAGTCGCAGTTGCTTGGGCGGCTAAGCTGGGAGGATTGCTTGAGCCCAAGAGTTTGAGACTAGCCTGGACAACACAGCGAGAATCTGTCTCTTGCTCAGCGCCCATAGCACAGTGGTTAGGGCGCCAGCCACATACACCAGGGTTTGCAGGTTCGAACCTGGCCCAGGCCTACTAAACAACAATGACACCTACAACAAAAAAATAGCCGGGCACTGTGGCAGGCACCCGTATTCCCAGCTACTTGGGAGGCTGAGGCAAGAGAATCACTTAAGCCCAAGAGTTTGAGGTTGCTGGGAGCTGTGACGCCATGGCACTCTAACCAGGGCAACATAATGAGACTGTGCCTCAAATAAATAAATAAATAAGAAGAATCTTTCTCTTATACTGTTAATTATACCAGATCAGGGCCTTTATGAACTCACTTAACTTTAATTACTTCCATATAGACCCCTTCTTCAAATACAGTCACATTGGGAAGTTAGAATTTCAACTTAGGGAAAATAAAAGAATTTCAACTTAGGAATTTAGGGGGACATTCAGTCCATTACTGAATCCCTGAGCCAACTCTGACATCCCTCTCCTCTCCTACAGGCACCCTCTGTGAATGCTATGATGAGCTGGGGAATCGCTACCAGCTGCCCATCTACTGCCTGTCACCGCCCGTGAACCTGCTGCTAGAGCACACCGAGGAGGAGAGCCTGGAGCCCCCCGAGCCTACCCCCAGCGTGCGCCATGAGTTTTCCCTGAAGGTGCGCCTGTCCACGGGCAAGGACGTGAGGCTCAGTGCCAGCCTGCCTGACACAGTGGGGCAGCTCAAGAGGCAGCTGCACGCCCAGGAAGGCATTGAGCCATCCTGGCAGCGATGGTTTTTCTCTGGGAAGCTGCTCACAGACCGCACACGACTCCAGGAGACCAAGATCCAAAAAGATTTTGTCATCCAGGTCATCATCAACCAGCCCCCGCCACCCCAGGACTGATGAGCCCACAGACCACTGGGAAGGGAGGCTCCTGTGGGGCTACACGGCCCCCTCTGGAGCACTAGGCCCCCCGCCCTGCTGCTGCCTTCAAGTGCTGTCATTTTCTGCAGGGGCACCTCCCCATGATGTGGCTGCTGGGTGAGCCATGAAGGGACCCTGTCTCCCAGGGCACCTTGTGCCACCAGTGCCCAGCATCCAGGGAGCAGGCTATCATATACAGGCCTTGCAGCCTTGTCAGAGAAAAGGTGGACCAGGGCCTCTACCCTGTCTCTCTCAAAGCAGGTTCGAGCCATGAGGGCCAGCCTGGAGGCCCCTGAAGCCCAGATCTGTCATCTGGTGCTACCGGCTGTGCTCACTCCAGTTTTCTGCTCAGGGTCTGAAGCAGCTGCTGTCTTCCTCCTTTGTGCCCACCCCTGGCTCTGCTCTGGGCACAGTGCCAGTTCCCTGGAGAGGAGGGAACCACCAGGGAGCCTGAGGCGGGCCTCTGCCTCTCCCTGCCTCCAGCACAATTGGCAGAGATGAAGTGTGTGGTGGACAGCTGGGCTGTTGCGGCAGGGGTCTGCACAGGGCCATCTCCTGGCTATAACCAGGTGGTGAGTGTCTGCAGCCTGGTTATGGCCCCACAGCCACTCTCTGTGTACAGACATATCTGCATATTTATCAATAAAGCCTTTTGCTCCTTCTGTCTTGCCTGGCATTTTACTGAGTTCTTCTGTGGCTCTGTGGCGCCCCAGGCCTGTTCTGGTGTGGGAACAGGTGGATGCCCAGCCTCCCAAGCTGCTCTGGGCACAGCAGGGTGTACATGCAGAATGAACCTTGGACTTTGAGTCCTCTGGGTCCTGATCCCAACTCCTCCTGTGTTCTCATGGGTCCTCAGAAAAGCCACTTACCCTGTGAACCCACTTAGCTTTAAAGTGGAGCTGAAGCTGCCTGCCCTGGGTTGCTAAGTAAATTAAACAGGAAAACAGATGTGAAAGTGCTCAGAGTGTAAAGGCAGACCTCTGCAGTAGAAGGGGCATGAACCTTATGACAGAGGTATGCAGGAAGTCCTGGAGATGCCGTGCCTGTCGGGATGTTAAACCAAAATCTCTGACAGATTTAGATTATGACATGTGTCAGATCTTTGTGATCTCACTGGCACGGGAACCAGAGAGTGAAAGGAACTGGTTCCTTGAGCTTCCTCAGGGAACTCTTAGATAAGGTTGTGTGGCTAAAGGCAGACACATGAGCCTTTTGCAGCAGAGAGCTGGGGCGGCAGTGGCTCACTGTCACTGTCATGAGCTATGATGCCATGGCACACTAGCCTGGGGCAACAGAGTGAAACTCTGTCTCAAAAAAAAAAAAAAAAAAAAAAATGAGTCTCCAATTGTTTCTACCAGGCTCCAGCCTAGCAAGGGGCACCAGGGAAAGACTCTGTCTGGCCTGGGCCCCCTCCCTGGAGTGGGAGAAGGAGGCCTGGGATGCTAAACCTGGGTCCAATCCTGCAAGTTCCAGGTGTGGAACTAAGTTATAGGGCCAGCTTTTTCGTCCAATTGAGAGCATTTTTCCTTCTCAGTGAGCACGGCTGGCCCCAATCAGAGCAGCCTGCACTGTCTGGGCCTGATAGGAAATCACAGTGGGAAAGGTAATGCAGAGTAGCTGGTCTCCATGCTGCACTCTGGCTTCCCAAGATCCCTCTCTTGAAGTAAGACCCTATGAGCCCTGCCGAAGACTTACCCTTGAGGCACTTGAGGGAGGAGACAAGGATAAATTTGGCCATGAAGCACCACAGCCAAATGTGGTGATGCTTTCTAAGGAGCACTGTGGGACCCCAGAAAGGCAAAGGCCAGGGGAAACCACCACCAAAGAGGGAAGCAGCTGTCCTGGCCTAGACAAGCAGACTCTGCCCCTCCTTGCAGCCAGCAGGGCCTATTTGCAGGACAACCTAGGGGTGCAGGCCTGTCAGGCCCACATGTGATTTTCAGGCCCCCTTGCTGATGCTGGTTGAGCAGGGTTTACAGGCATCCAGCAGATGGCAGTGCCATCCTAGCTGGGGCACACAGCCTGTGGGTCCTTTGTGCAGCCCAGCTGCCCTAAGGTCCAGCAAGGCCTAAGCTCTCAGGACCAAGTCTGGATAAGGCTCCTTCCACAGCTCTTGGGGTGCTGTGCCTTCCAGCTCCAATAGGCCAGGTGTTGGGGGGCAACTGGCCCTGATCTCTGGCCTTGGCTCCCTCTGTTTCCTGGGCTGTCTGAGGTGAAGGTGATAGGTAGGGGAGGCAGGTGGAGAATTGGGCCAGTGAGTCATGGCAAAGGCAGCCAGTTGGGCAGTGGGGGGTGGAGGGTTCTCTGGCCTATAAAGCCCCTGAGGCCCTGTGGCCTGCAGAGACTGTCATGGACGGCACCATGGAGAGTTCCGAGGCAGTACAGAGAGCCACAGCACTCATTGAGGAGCGGCTGGCGCAGGAGGAGAGCAAGGTGTGGTGGGAAGGTGGGGGATCCTCTTCTGCTGCCAAGGGAGGGACAGCTTGGTTGCCACAACTTTGATGGAGAGAGGGCCCGATGTCCCCAAAGGTGCAGCTGGCCCCATTCCCACCCTAGGGCGTTCCTGGCAGGGGGGGTTGCTGGTGGTAGGAGACAGGGGTTGGGGGGGGCAATCTAGGCTTCCTGAGACTCTGCTTACCCTCCTTGGCTTTGGGAAAAAAGTGGACTATACAAAGCAGACAGCTGGGGCCTTGCCTGAGACTGTCAGGGATGTGTGCAGCTCTGAGATCTCCCAGCTGCTGGGTGGAAGGCTAGAGCAGGAGAAATTCCAATGTTTGGTCCTTGCGGAAGAATAAAGACTGGAAATGGAGCAAAAAAGGGATTCTGGGGAAGGAAGTGTGGATTTTCCCAGAATGCAGACCATGTTTGTTTGTTTTTTTTTTTTTGCGGGGGGGGGGGCTTTGAAGCATGGCACTCTGTGCATTTGTATTACTCTGGGATAAGGAAATAGGGCAGGGGGTGCTGGCTTGCCCTACTCTTCATTTTGTTGAAACTAGTATTTGATCTAGTGTCTATTCTACCAAAAGCCTAGTGCTATGGGGAATGTAGAACTAATAAGGTCCAGATCCTGCTTTCTTTTTACCAACTCAGCATTCATTTTAGCCACCTTTGTCAGTTATAAGTCAACTAAGAAACAGGGCAGAGGAAAGAAATGGCTAGAGGTGTGAATCAGAAGTGAAGGGGCAGAAAGGATGGGTGAATCATCCTGACTCTGTAGGAAGATATTTGAACTGGGCCTTCAAAGGTGAGAAGTGGAGTCCAGGGGTAGATACTTCAGGCTAAGGAAATGACAGGAGCTAAAGGAAATGACACGATGACTATAAGAAAGCCCTGTAGTAAGGGCTAAGGCTAACAAGGAGGAGGACAGACCAGAGAGGGCCATGTACAAGATATTTATTCTATGGGCAGAGGAGAGCCACTAAATGTTGAGTGACAAAGAGTGGTGTCATCTGACTTACTTTTGGAAGGCAGCTCTGATGGCCCTGAGAAGAACTTGTTAGAGGGATGCACCTGACCCTAATAGGAACGGAGGTAGATCCCATTCAATAAAGGAAGTGTCACTGAATGAGGGGTAAGGAAGAGGACAGGGTCAGGACTCTAAGGGAAGAAGAGATCAGGTGGTCAAGGAGGTGCTTGGGCTAAGCCTAGTGCGTCCTGGCTGGGACATGCCTGGAATTCCAGGAATCCTTCATCTTACTCCCCTGTGGGCATGTATATGTGGCAGGTGAGTCATGCTGCACTGCCATTTCTGGAATGCTATCACTAGACACAGGGACTTCATCAAGAGAACACAGAGCAGTCCTCATCCATTCATTCATCGAACAAATATAGATAGCTACAGGGCTGTCAGGACATGGGGTGCCTACTGAGTGCCTGCTACATGCTGGGTCCCGTGCGACCTTTTTATAGGCATGCTCTCATTTAATCTGCACAACAATCTATGAAGTAAGGTGGGAGTTTTGTTTGTTTCATGAACAAGCATCCAATTCAACACACTTTTTCCTTTTTTTTTTTTTTTTTTTTTTGAGATAGAGTCTTACTTTGTCACCCTTGGTAGAGTGCTGTAGCATCATAGTTCACAGCAACCTCAAACTCTTGGGCTTAAGTGATCCCCACCACAATGCCTGACTATTTTTAGAAAAAAGGTCTTGCTCTGGCTCAGGCTGGTGAGCTCAGGCTATCAACACGCCTCGGCCTCCCAGAGTGCTAGGATTACAGGCATGAGCCACTGCAGCTAGCCTCAACAAATTTTTATTGAGCACCCACTGAGTATACCATTCTATAGACAAGTCTGAAGTGCGGGGACACAGGGTCTTAGAAAGACATGGGTGGGAGTCAAGAGTCCCCAGTTAGCCAGGCATGGTGGCTCAAGCCTGTAATCCTAGCACTCTCAGAGTCCTAGGCAGGTGGATTGGTTGAACTCATAAGTTTGACACTAGTTTGAGCAAGAGCAAGACCCTGTCTCTACTAAAAATAGAAGCACTAACCGGCCCTTTGTGGTGAGTGCCTATAATCCCAGCTACTTTGGAGGCTAATTCAAGAAGGACCACTTGAGTCTAGGAGTTTGAGGTTGCCATGAGCTATGATGCCATGACACACTAGTCTGGGGCACCAGAGTGAACCGCTGTCTCAAAAAAAAAACAAAAACAACTGAGTCCCCAAGTATTTCTACCAGGCCCCAGCCTAGCAAGGGGCACCATGTAAAGACTCTGTCTGGCCTGGGCCCCCTCCCTGGAGTGGGAGAAGGAGGCCTGGGAGGCCAGCTCAGGGGCCACAGCTCTGTGTGGGCAGCTTACTGGGTTAGGTCATCACTGAGAACTTAGGGGGTGGGCAGAGGTGTTGAGCCTGCTTGTCATCATCCATCCATCCATCCATCCATTCATCAAACATTCTCTGAGCACCTGTTGTATGCTAGGGCCTGTCATAGGTGCTGGGGACACCAAGGTGTTAAGACACAAGTCTGCCCTCTGGATGCTCCATGAGGAGCCCAGCCAGAGTGGCACATGCAGCAGTAGCTGCAGCTCCAGGTCATCCCTTGTCCCTGGAAGAAGATGCAGTGTTTCAGATGAGCACTGTGGAGACCCCAAACCATATCAGCTCAACAGGAAAAGGAGAAAGTGGACAACAAGACCTTCTGAATGAAGGCATGGGAAATCAGCCCTCAAAACCTACGTAAAGAGGCTAACACTGGACCACAGGGAGGAATGGGCGAGGTGCTGACCCAGCACTCTGTAAGTGTGGCCCTTCCTCCACAGCTGCCACGTTGACTCAGCACCCTCCCACCTGGGGACATGTCCCTAGGTTCACAGCCATCCGAGCTGTGCAGGGGTGCTGCAGAGATGCCAGCGCCAGCTCCTCACAGAGACTGAAGAAATAGTCCGGGAAAACAGAGGGCAGCTTAAAGGGAGTTATCACAGTGAGAAGGTTGACAGAGGTCACTTCAACCTGAAAGCTGAGGAGCTGCAGCTCTCATCCCTCAGTTTCCCTGAAAGCAATAATTTCCAAGCTCTAGATTTCATAGATCACGAAATCTGAAAGAAAAAAATTGGTGTCTGACATAGAGTTGTCAAATTTTATATTGCCAAGTAAGACCATTTTACAAATAACAACCTCTTTTCACAATTATTACATCAAAGTGAATTTTTAATTTAAAAAATTTTTTTTTTTTAAGGGTCGTGGGTTTGTAAGCCACTAGGTGGTTGACGTAACTTGTAGCAAGAGATCCTCCAGCCAGAGCCCCCATCCCCGGCCAAGAGAAATTTTTTTTGAGACAGGGTCTGGCTTTGTTACTCCAGATGGTCTTGAACTTACCTAGACTCAAGAGATCCTCCTGCCTCAGCCTCCTGCCCAGCCAAAGAGAATTTTTTTTGCAGTTTTTGGCTGGGGCTGGGTTTGAACCCGCCACCTCCGGCATATGGGGCCGGTGCCCTACTCCTTTGAGCCACAGACACCACCCCAAAGAGAATTTTTAATGCAAAAAAAAAAAAAAAAAAAAAAGATAAAATCATGTAGTACTCAAAAAAGTAAATGTACTTGATTTCTTGAAAAATTCACTCTGTTGGTCTTTAATCTTGTTTTACCCAGACTTCTGCCAGTCAGCAGGCAGGTGTTTGAGTTGAGATGAGGAAGTGTAGAATTTGCCCCTTTTGGGGGCCACCCAGGAACCCTGCTCTTGCCTATGGCACTCCAGGACCAGCCAGAAAGGCTCTGAGACCACCCAGGAGGTCCTTGTGGGATGTCCTTGGAGAGAGAAAGGGAGAGGCTACCTGCCTCCCCAGGTGCTAGAAAGAGTGCTCTCCTTAACTCACCAGAAACTCCAGGGAGATGTCCACCAGAAGCTGCCCATGAACTTGCTGGTGCTGGAGGATGAGAAGCACCACGGGGCCCAGAGTCCAGCCTTGCAAAAGGTTAAAGTAAGTGTAAGAGACCCAATGTCTTCACTGAGGGTACTTGCCAGGCGCTATGGCCTGGCTTCTCCTCCTCCTCAAGGCCTGGAGGGCAGCAGCTCACTTCCCATGGGAGCTTGTTGGCACTGCAGAATCTCTGCCCCACCCAGACCTGCTAAGCTAGGGCCTGTCATAGGTGCTGGGGACACCCCCCCCCCACTCCCCTCCCCATATAAGCCTTGGTTCTTTCTCTCTTGACAAGGTCTCCCTGCTCACCCCCACCTCCAGCTTAGCTCAGGGGTCTCCCAAGCACACTAACTCTGGGTGCAGCCTGCAGGTTGATGGGTTACCCCCCACTCAGGGCCAAGAACGTGTGCGCAAGACATCCCTGGACCTGCGCCGGGAGATCATTGATGTGGGTGGGATCCAGAACCTCATTGAGCTGCGGAAAAAGCGCAAGCAGAAGAAGCGGGATTCCCTGGCCGCCTCTCAGGAGCCACCTCCAGAACCCGAGGAGATCGTAAGGGTCCTGGGGATGACCCCCATGTGGGCAGGAGGAGCCAGGGAGGTCTCAAATTGCGGGAGGCGGCCCTCCATGACTGGATTCACATGCTGCAGACTGGTCCTGTGGATGAAGAGACATTCCTAAAAGCCGCTGTGGAGGGGAAGTTGAAGGTTATTGAGAAGTTCCTGGCTGACGGGGGTTCAGCTGACACCTGCGATGAGGTGATGCCTTTCACCCCTGTACCTGCACCCTTTCACAGCTGCCTCCCCCCTCCCTCGGTCCTGCTCAGCCCACTGTGGGCCTACGTGAGAAGAGACATGGGTGTTCTCTGGGTGGGTAGGTAGGGTGGACAGAAAGATGCCCCCTTTCCCATCCAGGAATTTTCCTAAATCCTTCTCAGACCCTTTTTCAAAACGAACATGAGTAACAATTATCACACATTTATTTAGGGGAAAAAGTGAAATAGTATCAAATAAAATGAGGACAGGACCAGGACATTTGGGCTCAAAGAAATCCCATCTCTACCACTCACTAGTTGTGGGACCTGTGGCTTTACCAGTCCCCTCTCCATGCCTCAGTTTCCTCTGTTCCTCCTCACATGTGTTATGGTAACCAAATAGAGGATTAGTGACTCAATAACTATTTACTGAATGAATGAAAAACTATAAAGCACATACTAGGATATGCTATTTTTCTTTCTCAAGCTGTTGCCCTGGGTAGAGTGCTGTGGCTTCACAGCTCACAGCAAACTCCAACTCTTGGGCTCAAGCGATTTTCCTGCCTCAGCCTCCCAAGTAGCTGGGACTACAGGCACCCGCCACAACGCCCGACTATTTTTTGGTTGCAGCAGTCATTGTTGTTTGGCGGGCCTGGGCAGGATTCAAACCCGCCAGCTCAGGTGTATGTGGCTGGCGCCTTAGCCACTTGAGCCACAGGCACGGAGCCAGGATATAATATTTTTGTTTCCTATGCTATAATATCATTTAATACTCTTTTAAAATTATTTTTTTTACTTTATTATGGTAAACTATAACATCAAATATGATTCAGTGGCATTATCTGCATTCACAATGTTGTACAACCATTGCTACTACTTTCAAAATTTTTCTATCACTTATCATACTTCTTTTTGTTTTTCTTGAAACTGTCTCACACTTTGTAGGGTGCTCCCTTGCTCTCATATACTGGGACTTCACACATGAATAGTTCGCTACCTTCAGTCTACGTTACAGTAGACTTTGGAAGGATCACATGTCCTTTCTGTTCTTTAGATTCCAGGGTCTTACTCTCTTCTTGGTCTATCCAGCACCTCCTACTTCTGACCACTGTGTGAGGTGCTGGGAGTAAAAAAAAAAAGAGAGGGGAAAAAAAAAAAAAAACAGAAAGAACCCCCACCAAGATTGAGAGTTATGGGAAGATTGATGCTTACCCAAATTGTTAGAATATGGAACGGTATTTACTATTGCCCTAGTATTTCAAAATCCAAAGCAGAAAGTGGGCTGCATTGTGATGGGAGGAAGTTTATTCCTTCCTTGAATCAGGAGTCAGTGTACTGTGTCCATCCTGGCCCTGTGCTAGGCACTTGGGAGAAAATACAGTCCAGTAAGACTTGGCCTGCCCTGGAACTCTCATAGTCAGGGGTCTTGTGGGTTCCAGGGCAGCTCTGGCCTAGAGATTTCAAGAAAATTATGGTACTTAAGCTTCATCTTGAAGGAATAGCAGATTTTAGCATTCACAGGGAATGAGGGCAAAATAGCCATGCCTGGCGGAGAGAACAGCCTGTGCAAAGGCATGGCTTGGTTATGCTTAGGGTACAGTGAGAAAGTGAGAGTCCTCAGGGCCAAGGGCCCCAAGGCTGGTCTGGATAGAGCATAAAGGAGCTGACAGAACCAGAAGACATGAGACTTAGCACAAAGGTCAGGTTCAAGCTTGGGTAAGGCCAGGGCCACAGCTTAGGTGGGGAATGGGCTCAGGCCTGGGGCCAGGGGCAAGACTCTGACAGTATCTCTTGGGACAGTTCCACCGGACAGCACTGCACCGAGCCTCCCTAGAGGGCCACATGGAGATCCTTGAGAAGATTCTGGAGAGTGGGGCCACTGTGGACTTTCAGGATCGGGTAAGATGACAGGTGTTGGGTGAGTAAGAGGACAGGTGCTGGGTGAGTGGCAGGAGATGGGTCCAGCACCAAGAGACCTCCCTCTCCCTGCCAACATCTGCCAACTTGAAACACAGACTGACCTTGGGCCAGCCTCATTACCTCCGAGTCTCCTGTATAAATCTGGCTTGGACTAGCTGGGCCCTGTGGGTTCTCCCTCTCCACTCAGTCCATCGCCCAGCATAGGAATGCCACTGCTCATTCCCTGCACCTTTCTCGTGGGTATCCCCCGCCCTCTGGGCTAGGGTCCTTTCCCCCAGGCACTTTCTTCCCTGTAGCTTCACAATGAAGCTTCATCCTTCCCTTCTAGCTGGACTGCACAGCTATGCATTGGGCCTGCCGTGGAGGCCACTTGGAGGTGGTGAAACTCCTGCAAAGCCGAGGAGCAGACACCAATGTGAGGGATAAGGTAGGACAACAATGCTCACATGCAGCAGACATTGGGTTGACTGTGGGTGAGAGAGCGGGGGCCAAGGCAGAGGGCAGGAAAGCCCAAGAGGCAGGAAAGTAGTGAGCTGGCCTGGTTTCTGGGTGGCCGCAGAGTAGGGATGGGGTCCTGCCATTCACTATGGGCCCTTGAGAGACCATGATCTGAGGGTGGGAGCAGGAAGAACAAAGATGGGGGAGGACAGAGGGCCACTATCTTGGGGGCTTAGGAGCCACTCAGATGCAGGATTTGTTCATCCATGCAATCCTTTATCATCCTTCTGTCTGTACATACATTTGTCCATTTATCCACTCACCATTTATCCATCCACTCATTTACTTATTATTTATTTTATTCATGCACCATACTTCATCCATTCCTTCCTGTGTAACCATGAACAAGTGACTTAGCCTCTGAGCCTCTGTTCCTCACCTGTAAAATGTTTTGTGGAGTTCTTGTGTATATTAGGTGGGAAAATGTATGTAAATAAATTATTTATTATAATTCATGATTGAATTGTAATTAATGTGAAACAGAAGGCTAATGTATTAATGATCTTTTTCCATGCCCCATTGCATAGTCATCTCTCAATAAATTATATCTGTTATTAAAAGAAGGGTGGAGGAGTGATCAGCTGCTCACAGCTGGTTGAGAGGGGAATCATAGAAGGCTTCCCAGAGGAGTCAGCATTTAAAGCTTTAGAGTTAGGACACTGGATAGGAAGATGAGAAATTGTGCCATTCCCTGCCCATCCAGTGCTCAAGCCTCAGCACTAGGACATGGAAGAGGGATAAAGCTGGAGTTAGAAAAGCCCCCCATCACAGGGCTTCCGTGGTCCAGGCCCCTTGAAGTAGTAGTTCCTGTTTACTCTCCACCCAGCTGCTGAGCACGCCCCTGCATGTGGCGGTCCGGACAGGGCGTGTGGAGATTGTGGAGCACTTTCTCTCCCTGGGACTGGACATCAATGCCAGAGACAGAGTGAGTGCCAGCCTGCCTGCTGCTTGGCCCCACCATGGGTCAGTGGGCAGCCTGCAGGCTCCCACCGGTAGTTTCTTTCCCTTTGGGGCCCTCAGGACTGTGGCTCCTGATCAGGGTCTCTAGCCCACTTCTCATCACCCAGCCCTGCCCACTGCCCACAAGGGCCACTCTAAGTACCACATTGGCTCTAGGAAGGGGACAGTGCCCTGCATGATGCTGTGAGGCTCAACCGCTACAAAATCATCAAACTGCTGCTCTTGCATGGAGCTGACATGATGAGCAAGAACCTGGTAAGTTCATTCCTTCCTTGATTCAGTAATAAGTGTGATCTCTCATTCAGGGAGGGTCTATCCTAGCCCTAGCCCAGGGACAGAGATCACTGGCTCTGGTCCATCACCACAGGACATGAAGTTGTCTCCCTCCAAAACACCATTCCAACTACCCGCCTTCTCAACTCTCACCCTGAGTGTCTGTGTCCAGAATGCAAGTGCAGAGAAATGACAGCACGAGGACTTCCCAAAGGCCCCTAAACATTAGGCTTGAGGTCCTCACATGCAGGCTCACAGGGGCCCAAACCAAGAAGGCCCAGGGCTGGAAGGAACCTGAGCTCTTGGTTCACACGACTACACTAGCACACCGTGTTGGTTCCTGGTAATCCTTGAGTTGTCTTAGGACTTGTGTCCCTTAGTCTGAGCTCTTCTTTGGGAAGAAGAAGTCACAGAGAGGGGGATAGCAGTCACAGAGAGGGGGATGGGAGAGTCCCTCTAGCTCAAGAAAGGCTAAGGAGGTAAGAGGAAAGGCAGAAAGATCTGGAGAGGGTGTAAAAAAGTTTTCAGCCTCAGTCTTATTGACATTTTGGACTGGATAATCCTTTGCTATGGGGCACTGTCCTGTGCATTGTAGGATGTATGAGCAGCATTCTTGGCCTCTACCCAGTAGATACCAGTGTATGCAACCCCAGTTGTGACAAATGTCTTCAAATGTGGCCAGCTGCCCCAATTAATAACCTTTGGTGTAGATAAGTGCACCTTCTGGTATGGACTTCTAGACAGAGAACAGATCTATCTACTCTTGGTTCCCCCAGGCAGGAAAGACCCCCACGGACCTGGTGCAGCTGTGGCAGGCTGACACGCGACATGCCCTGGAACATCCTGAGCCAGAGGCACAGCAGAATGGGCTAGAGGGGCCTCCTGAGAGTGGGCGAGAGACCCCCCAGCCTATGCCAGTCCAGTGAATGCCTGCCCCAGACCAACCAGGTCTCTGGCCCCTCGCATGGGCAGCTGGAGCATTTTAAGAATGTGCCCTCTGCACGATCCTGGAGGATGCGCCGACTACCATAATAAAAAAGTTGTTTTGCTGCATGCGATGTTTATGTCCATTTGTGTCCAAAATATTTAGGAATGAAGACTGAGAGAAAGGATGGAATTAGGAAAAGGGAAACTTGGAGTTCTTTGGCCCCCCTGAGCCAGCCCTGCCACTTTCCCAAGCATGGTCTCTTCATCTCACTTCTCCCCTCCCACCCTGTTTTTCCTCCCCTTCCTAAACCTCCAGGGCAGGACTTGGCCCTGCGCAGATCTGCTTGGGCCCCCTTCTGGTGATTGCTATCCTGTGGGGCTGTTTGTGGCCGGCATAGTCTTGTCTTGTCATGTGGCTGCTGCAGCAGGAGGAGCCTGGCAGGAGCACACAGGGGAGGAGTGGCTCCACAGGCAGCTCTCAGGCCCATCCTTACTGTGCCTCCCAGCCTCCCGCGGGGCAGGGCCAGCTCAGCCAATCGGCTCCACCAATCTCAGAACTGTCCTGGAAACTTGGCTGGGCTTCTGGGCTTGGGGCAGGGAACTGTGGGAGGAAGGCCCACGTTCCCCTGAAGACGCCCTTAGTGTCAGGCAAAGAACCAGCGCTCCGCTTGGCCAAAGGGACACTGGAGTTGTGGCATTCTCCAGCCTCCCATCCCCTCTAGGGCCCATGGGCCTTGCCCCCTGACCCTGGGGACAGGTCTGCTCTGGTGGCCTCAAGTCAGGGGCTACAAAATTTTAACTAGACACATTGATCATTAACAGAGGGTTGAAAGGAGTCCACATACAGTGTCACTGGGAGGCACAGATTCACAGTGCCTGGGGCCTCCCACAGAGATGATGGGCCCCCGAGTCTGGTCCTCTGTGAAGCAGGGCCTGAGCAGGGGCCTGGCCCAGAACATGAGGGGCTTGGCCTCAGGGGAGGGGAGGAAGGTGGATATTGCAGGCATCTACCCACCTGTGACCACCCCCTTCACTGCCACCGCAGAGGTGGACTATGGGAAACTGGAAGAGAATCTGCACAAACTGGGCACCCTCCCCTTCCGAGGTAAGTAAGGCCTGTCCACTGCGGGAGCTGGGGAGATGTGAGTGGCCCTGTGCTCTTCAGCTAGAGTCAGTTTATCATAGGAGAGAAAAAGTCTAGAGTCAGGGGACAGGCAGGAAGCTCCCTGCTGGCCTGTGACCATGGACTGAACTTTACCCACTTCAGTTACAAGCTGCTAAAGTGTAGCCCTAGCTCCCAGTGTTGTTGTGGGGATCAAACTGGATAATGGGTGTGAAAGTCCTTGTCCACCAGGCACTGGGAGGAGATGTGAGAGCGTCAGCTGGGGTCATGTGCGTGCCCAGCCAGCTGTCCCAGTTATCTCAAGCCTTGTTTGCATACTCTCTTAGACCAAGCCTTCCTTGGCAGAATTAATTCTCCGTATTGGCTCCTCTAACATGGGTCTCTACCTATACACATGGGTACACCCCTCTCCGAGGTCAGGGACCAGATCATATTTGTGACACTCCACATGCAACAAGCCACAGGTGCAACTAAGGAAGGATGAAGAAAAGGGCAAATTCCATCTGCCCACCTTCATCTCTCACCATGACAGCCCCCAAGGTAGTACCCTCAGTAGCACCATCTCATGGATGGGAATCTGGGACTCAGAGAGACAGGGTGACTGCCCAAGATCATGCAGCTAATACCTGGCTGAGCTGAGATTTGCTGTTTTACTCCATGCCTAACTCTCATTGCACCCATTTGAGTCACTAGACTACTCTGTTTCAACACAGACCATCCGCACTATCTTTGGGACTGATGTGGCTCTGCCCGAGGCAGCACCATGTAAGACTGAGGGCTCTGGTTATAATCACAGTTCTGCCACTGACTTGTTGCATAATGTCTCAAAGCCTCCATTCCCCCCTCTGACAAATGGGAGTGCTATTGCCCATATATGGGATGGTTGGGAGAAAAATCTGAGTGAATGCAAGTGAAAGTATGTGGTGACTTGTAGAGTGATATATGTCAGAAGGTTTTGACTCCAACGATGATAATTATTAAAATGACAGTGCAATTGACATGGTGACAAAGCCAGTTTGTGGCAGTGACCACTGGTCTGAGACCCCATTCATAGCTCCATGCTGAGGGGATGTGACCTTCCCTGGGGGACAATGAATCCCTGTGGATGCCTGCAATGAGCAGGGATGCAAACTAAGTAAATCTCTGCTGTAACTGGGCTCATGGTTTGGGCTTGGGCCTGGTTCTCTTGAAGTAAAGTGGCAAACTCCTTGAACTTCAGCATCAGGGTTCAAGGACACTCTTGGTCAGGGTGAGGAGGGTGGGCTTTGCACATCTGTTGTCTGCCTGCCACCCAGAGAATCCAGAAACCCTCAGAGTCTTCTCTGGATCATCCATCCCTTCTGTGCCACTACCCACGCCTGCGGAGGACAGGGGGTGCCCAACACAGGTTTCGCTGAATTTTTTTTTTTTTTTTTTGAGACAGAGTTTCACTATGTTGCCCTCAGTAGAGTGCCTAGACATCACAGGTCACAGCAACCTTAAACCTGGGATCAAGCGATTCTTGTGGTTCAGCCTTCCAAGTAGCTGGGAGTACAGGTACCCGCCACAATGCCCAGCTATTTTTTTTGTTGCAGTTCTCATTGTTGGTTAGCTGGCCTGAGGCAGGTTCGAACCCTCCTGCCTTGGTATATGTGGCTGGCACCCTAACCACTGAATAACAGGCGCCGATCTGGTTTCGCTGGATTTGGCAGGCCACAGGCCAGACATGTCCACGAGTCTGTCTTCCTCACAATCCACATGGGCTCCTACTCCCATCTGCTCACCCACACACCGGGGGAGCAGTGGGCTGAAGCAGAAAGAGCCTGGCATCTGGCGGTAAATGATGCGGGCAAGAATCCAGCTAGCTTTGCCAGTCACAGCGACCTCAGAGAAAGTACTCAACCTCTCTAATGCAGACTCCTCATTTTAGAATAGGAACTGAGCCTCCAGGCTTCTGGCTATAGGGTCGGCATGTTCCTCCTGAGGAATTCATGGGGCACTGGCACTGAGAGCACCGAGCCAGAGAGTCCTACCACTGCTCCCAGGACACAGTCAACACGATGAGGAAGGAAGCAGCAAATGACTTTAGCTCTGAAATCTGTGTTTCTCTTGACCTCTCCTGGCCCCCTGGGGTAGATTCTGCATCCAGCACTCAGAGGCCTAGGAGAGAACACACTTCACATTGCTAGGGCCCCTATAGCAAGTTAAAGGTCCTCTAAGAAGGAGGTGTGGTCCAGGCACAGTGGCTCATGCCTGTAATCCTAGCACTCTGGGAGGCTGAAGCTGGCAGGTTGCTTGCCCTCAGGGGTTCAAGGCCAGCGTGAGAAAGTGTGAGACCCTGTCTCTAAAAATACCCAGGCATTGTGGCAAGTGCCTGTAGTCCCAGCCACTTGGGTGGCTAAGGCAAGAGAAACTCTTGAGCCCAAGAGTTTGGTGAGCTATGACTCCACAGGACTCACACCCAGGGTGACTGAGTCTCTTTTAAAAAAAAAAAAAAAAAAAAGGTCAGAACCTGCCTTGAATGAATTGATGAACAGTTAAAGATTTTTCTGGAAGGCATTGGCTGAAACCGTGTAACTTTTTTTCAATCTTTTTTTTGTTTTGTTTTTTGTTTAGCACTGCTAATTTGTAGAGATAATTTGAATAAAGACTATTCTTTTTAAATAAAAGTTATAACCAGCAAGAGGAGGGTTGCAGAAGGGACATATGGCCCTGAACTCACACCCACAAACAACCTCAAAGATGAACTTTGAATTGCTATTTCCAAATGAGGTTAGCGGACAACATAGAGATACTCCAACAGGACTGCAGAGTGAAGGGCTTCGTGAAACTTTAAGCTATGTCTTCTTCAGTATGTAGAGTAGAGGATGGTTTCTTGTGACAAGATGTAATATTTTTATATATAATATAGTATGATACGATATGATACGATGTGATACGATATGATATGATACATTAAGACTATGACTCTGTTCTAGGCAGGTGTGGTAGCTCACGCCTATAATCCTAATACTCTGGGAGGCTGAGGTAGGTGGATCACCTGAGTTCAGGAGTTCAAGACCAGCCCATCTCTACTAAAAACAGAAAAACTAACCAAGCATCATGGCAGGCACCTGTAGTCCCAGCTACTCGGGAGGCTGAGGCAAGAGGATTGTTCAAACCCAGGAATTTGAGGTTGTTGTTAGCTATGATGACCCCATGGTACTCTATCCAGGACGACAGAGTAAGACCCTGTCTTTAAAAAGAAAAAAAAGATCACTACTCCGTTAAAGAAATGTTGTATTTAAAAGATCACAATTTTTATAACCTTCTTTTGGCATTTAAATTTTTAATGTGCTAGATGCTTTTGGGGGAAGAAAAATACAGTGTCCCAGGGCTGTTTCTACCCTGGAGGACCTGGGTAATACTCAAGACTCTCAGTTGTTTGCACCTATGTCAGGCCAGTCTGCCCACCTGCTCACAGCCAGAACCATGCACATTTGCCAAGGGGCAAATTCTGGGTTTGCATGTATATCCCTTAGGTAAGAGGTAGCAGCCTCCATCATGGCCCCAGGGATCTAAATCCAGTCAAGTCTCCTGTCCTATCTGCTATGCCTTCTGAGACCACTGCTTGTCTTCCCCAATTGTGACCTCATGTTACTCCAGAATGAGCTCTTTCCTGGGCCCTTTTCCTTCTGGACTCTTCCCTTTAGTGAGGCTGGGGGCTACAAGTGGGGAAGGAATATGCCAACCTGGCAGCAGAGATGCACCCTGGATAGAGGGAGACGTCTATCTCAGGGAGCCAGGAATGGATGCCAACCCAGTCAATGGAGTCTTTCTGCCATTGTCAACCTCACTCAACATCTTCTGCTCTCTAGGGGCCACTGGATGGTAAAGGAGTGAAACTAAAGATTGGAAGATAAGAAGGAATAAACTGCAGGATAGGTTATAAGCAGAAGGCAGAAGGGACTCAGAATTAGAGAAGCTGCCCTTTCACTGACCTTAGGGACAGCTGTCAGAGTGGGAGACAGGACCCAGGCCTCAGGCAACGTCTGCCAGGCTAAACATGAGGGATGCTGTGGCAGTGCCCCCCCCCCCCCCGCCTTCCTCACAATGGGGTTTATTGCTGAGGTGGGAGGGGCATCGTAGGGGGGCACAGTAGGGGACCTGGCTGCCAGACACCCTTGGGGAGCCTGACCTTTCAAGCATGAGCCATACCATCTGGGCTCCCCCATTCCCAGTGTGTTCTTAGTTCTGCCTGCCTTGCGTGGGGTCCTGGAGACCTTCTTGGAGTTCATCCAGCAGCCATCATGCAAGGTGGTGCTGGGGGCTGCCCTTTTACTAGGAGGTGGAGGCTTCATGCTGTGGATCCAGAGAAAGAGAAGGAAGGCAGTCACTGAATCTGCAGAAGATGCGGACAAGTCGCCAGACTCCCACAAAGCAAAAAATGGGAACTGGATCAAATCTCACTTTAGCCGCCTTTCTGAAGAGAAGCTGCTCCCCAACAGTGCCAGCACCTGTAGCAACCCTCCGCAGCCCGAGAGTGGGAGTGGAGAGGCCAGCACCACCATTCACATGGAGACCGTCACCACCAGGCATGGAGAAGGGGGCACTGCTGTGCGCCGGGAATCTTTCACCAGCAGGCAGAAGGCACCTGGGTCCTCCGTGATTAAAGAGACCCACAAGGAGTCTGGAATAGCCTCGTCCTCGAATGAGGCCACTTGGGCTGCTGTGGCTGCCTGCACCAGGGAGATTGACAATAAGGGACGGCAACTGGCTAACTCCATGCTGCAGCGAGCCACGGCCTACCAGCACTCAGGCCACCTTGAGTCCAGGGACATCAACCAGGAGGAGCTGAAGGCCCTCGAGGAGGTGGAACTAAAGCTGAAAACAAATTTCCTCACCCAGCGGGAAAACACCATAGCTGGTGCTAACCACACACACACTTTCTATGGCCCTGGTCACCATGGCCACCAGAGCCACCAGGGCCTTCCAGGCTACCAGAGCCACCAGGTTCATCCAGGTCACCCGAGCCACCAGAATCATCATGGCCACCAGAGCCACCAGGGTCTTCCAGGTCAACAGAGCCACCAGGGTCATCCAGGTCACCTGAACCATCAGGGTCACCCAGGCCACTCAAACCACCAGGGTCACCTGGGCCACCAGAGTCACCCAGTCCACTCAAGCCACCAGAGCCATAGCCTGCCCAACCGCAACCACCAGATCTATGACTCCTGTGAAACCACCTAACCATGGGTGGAGATGCCCCTTCCCCCAGCGGGGCTGGCTCTAAACAGGCCTGTTTCTCTCCTATGTGGCAACCACTGTGGTCCGGGATGAGAAGCTGCTGCCAAAATCCCTTCTTCCTCAGACCCCTACAGACATTACAGCCCCTTTGACTCCATGAGTGGGGTCAGCCACAGAGGATGATCCCTGACAGGAGGGCTGAGAGGAAGCAAAGCAGCTAACACAGACCCTGAGGACCCTGAATCCCCACTGAGAGAAGACAGATGAGGCAGATCCCAGGAGCAGCTGAGAGCTCCATAGTGATGCCAGATGCCTGGAACAGAGCCAATAAAGCCTTGCATACCCTCAGTCTGCGTCCAGGGACTCTGTGGCCAGCTGAAGGTCTGGGCAGGGATAGAGGGAGAGGGCTCCTTCTCCAGTAGTCCTGTGTGTGTGACGTTGCCCTGGGGCCTTGGCATTGGGACAGATTTGAGACTCCATAAAAAAGACTCCCTGGTCTCAAGTTGGGGGAGGGATACCTCTGGGGCCTTAATACCTGCCAACCTGCTATTGTCAGGGAACAGGGAACCAGTCCTGTATTAGGAGTCCAAAAAACTCTTTTTTGGAGTTTTTAGTATATGCCTTGCTCCGTGTTAAGTCATAGCCCCGTGAGGAAGGTATTATCTCAGCTTTGCAAATAAGGCAGCTGAGGTTCAGAGACATAATTTGCCTGAGGTGACATGGATAGTAAGAGATATTGCTGGGACCGGATCCCAGTTTGGCTTGAATCAGAAGCCCCACCCTGCCCTGTGCTGCCTCTGTTCTCTTCCCACCACCCCCAGATGGCTCTACTTCTCACATGCTTACTGCTGACTGCTTTTCACATGTATGGACGCTTTCTCTGCCTTCCTATAAGCCTGGGCCTCCTTACCTCCTCTTCTAGGGTCCCAAGAAGCCATTTCTGGGGCAACGGGTGACCCACTGGTCAGGCAGTTAAAGGGAAAGCAGGTACCTCCTTCGTCAGTGACAGGCACTAACTCCAAGTGATTCTTTGAAATTTCTTTGGATTTATTATGTATTTACCATTAGTTCCAAACCTGTGGATCTCAAACCCCAGGGGCCCAGAATCACTGCAGAGGATAGATAAATCCATAAACACCCTAAATGTTGTCAATTGGTTTAACAGAGCACAATTGGGACTATTTGAATATTTTGACATTCCTAATCAGTGGCTTTATATAAATTTTGGTATTTGCATATTTAAAATATTAAAATAATTTCTAATAAAAAAATATTTTTTGAGACAGAGTCTCACTTTGTTGCCTTCAGTAGAGTGCATCATAGCTCACAGCAACTTCAGACTCCTAGCCTCAAGTGATTGTCTTGCCTCAGCCTTCCAAGTAGCTGGGACTACAACACCCAGCTATTTTTTTGTTGTAGTTTGTCATTGTTGTTCAGCTGGCCCCGGGCCAGGTTCAAACCCACCAGCCTCGGTGTATGTGGATGGCGTCATAACCACTGTGCTATGGGCACCGAGCCTGTTTTTCCATTCTTTAGATACTTCACATAGGATAATAATCTCCAGTTCCATACAAACTGTTGCAGAAGGCATTAAGCCAGCCACCTTAATAACTGAGTAGAACTCTATGGTACACATACAACATTTTATTAATCCACTCTTGAATTGATGGCATAATTAGATTGATTCCACATCTTTGCAATTGGGAATTGTATTGCAATAAATATTCAAGTGCAGGTGTCTTTTGTAATAAAATGTCTTCTTCTCCTTTGGGTAAATACCCAGTAGTGGATCAAATGATAGGTCTATATTTAGCTCTTTGATGAATCTCCACATTGTGTTCCATAGAGGTTGTACTAATTTGCAGTCTCACCAACATTCTTTTCTCTCTGCATCCACATCAGCATCTATTGTTTTTGGATTTTTCTTTTTTGAGAAAAAGGAAAGAGAAATTTATTAATTTACTCATAAATGGGAGGCTGGTAGATTTCAGTCTCAAAAAATACTAGCATCCTTCTGGAATTTTAAATTAAAGAAAAAAAATCTCAAACTGGCAAGATTCAAATAAAGCCTTTAGTTAAAGGTATTATACTAATGTTAATTCTCTGGTTCTGATTGTCATACTATAGGCAGATAAGATATCATTGGTAGAGGCCAGATGACGGATTTATAGAAATTCCCTGCACTATTTTTGCAACTTTTTTGTAAGTCTAAAAGTAATTCAAAATTTAAAGTTAAAATTTTTTTTCAAACAATTTAGGTGTGAGCACATGTCAAAGTTTTATTAAAATTGTGCTGCAAGCAAAATGGCTTCTAGGCAGCCAACTATAATACATACTCTTAGTGAGGATATATATATATTTTTTGTTTCTTTGTTTTTTTGAGACAGAGTCTTACTTTGTCACCCTCAGGTAGAATACTGTGATGTCTAGCTCACAGAAACCTCCAACTCTTGGGCTCAAGAGATTCTTTTGCCTCAGCCTTCCTTGTACCTGGGACTACAGGTGCCTGCCATGTCACCTGGCTATTTTTTTGTTTGTTTGTTTAGCAGGCTCTGGCTGGGTTTGAACCCACTGGCCCTGCTGCATGTGGCTGGCACCTTAACCACTGAGCTACTGGCGTCAAGCCGAAGGAGAACACTTAGAGACAGGCAAAAGGTAGGAGAAAAAGAAAAGTGAAGCTTAGAGCCAGAGGAGACATTGGAGGGCCTCATTTTATTTCTCATTTCTCATTTTATTTATCTTCTTTTTAGAAAGAATCATGCTCTGTTGCCCGGGCTAGAGTGCAGTGACATTATCATAGCTCACAGCAACCTCAAACTCCTGGGCTCAAGCAATCCTCCTGCCTCTGCCTCCTGAGTAGGTGGGACCACAGGCATGTGGCGCCACACCCAGCTTATTTTTCTAATTTTTCTAGAGACAAGGTTTTGCTTTTGCTCAGGCTGGTCTTGAACTCCTGGCCTCAAAGGATCCTCTTGCTTCAGCAACCCAGAATGCTGGGGCTACAAGTGTGAGCCACTGCACCTGTTCTACTTTCATTTTATGGGAGAGGCCAGATTAAGAAATTTTGCCTAATAATACAGGAGGGGATGGGGTGGGGGATTGAAGGGTTCTGGGGACTTCTATATGTGTGTGAGTAGGCAACAGGAAGTCCAAGGGACAGGTAATGGAAGTGCAGAGCCAAGAGGTCTAGTGAAGGGATTCCAGGAAGAGTTCTCAGAGGAGGTGGCAGTGGTGATGGACCAAGAGGGCGTAACAGGGACAGAGGAAATTCCTCAGATGATTCCTTTGGCCACAGTAAGTCACCATGTGTTTGTGCATCCCCTGATCTCCCCAAAGCAGCCAGTGTAGCCTCTGAAATGAGAGTGAGCTGCCATCTTATAGCTGCTGGTGGCCTCAGAGGCCACCTTCCTGATTTCAAGATTGAGCACTTTCTCCTGACCCCATAAGAATGACAGCCAATACTCACTGAGCACTGGGTTCTAGTCTAAATACTCTAAGTAGTATCTCATTCAAACTGTAGACCGATTCTTTGAGAAAGGTGCTAATATTATTGCCATTTTTCAGTTGAGGAAGCTGAGGTTTGGTTAAGTCATTTTCTCCAGATGTCCTAGCTGGTGAGGGAGCCACTCTGAGAGTCAGTCCCCGGCTTCTCTGACTTCGTGCATCTGGCTGCTCCACTGTATCACCTTCCTACCTCTCTGCCACTCACTTTCCTCATGCCTGCTCTATCGGGGGCTTGGGCCTTTTCCTGGCTCTGACCCCCTCTTTGCACTAGTGAGGTACACAGGCCTGCAACTGCACCTCTAGCCAGGATGAAGAAGGGGGTTCAGGTTTCATAGCGCCTTCTGGTACATTTTGTTATCTGAGAACAGCCTGATAAAGTAGGATTGAAATGATTTCCCCATCATTCCATAGAAAAGGAAACTCTGACTCAGACATGTGATGCGACTTGCTCAACAGCCAGATGTGACTCTGGAGTCTGGTGCTCCCTGACTGCACCATGCTCCTCCCTCCCCAGCCAGGCATGCCTTCCTCTTGGGAGTCAGACCTCGGTCAGTTGCCCCCTTAAGACAGGGGGAGGGCTGTGCCACAGGAGCCTTGAGCGCAGGGGCCTGCTTCTGCCTTCCAGAGCACAAGTCCCAGCTGTCCTGCTGTTCAGACCAAGTCCAGTCACAGGGCTCTGGGGTCTCTGGAACTGACCACCAGGATAAAAGGTGCCTTTGGAGGGAGTGACTATGGCAGAACTGGTGACACAGAGAGGAGCTGTCCCAGCCCAGAGTAGTAGGTGAGGTGGAGAGGAAGGGGTCTTTGTCATTTGAATAGAGAAAGTGGCCAGAGCTTGGTCTCTAAATCCTTCCTTAGTCAAGGGGTGCTAATGCATCGTGTCTAGACTGGAGTCTCATCCAGGGATGGCAGCCCTTATGTATGGGCCTGACCCCTGGGAAAGCACTGGGGCCTTATGGCCCCAGGGAAGTTCCTGCCTTCACTTCTAACCTGACTTGGAAGCAATACAATAGAAGCCAAAAGCTATTTGCCTCAGGATGTTCCTGCAATATTACCAAAACGAAAAGGAGGAGAGAGTGGGGGGGGGGGGGGCGGCCAAGGCACTAAATATCCAGCAAAAGATATCCTGGCACCCACTCAGTGGAATATAATGTGTAGTGAACAGCATGGAAAAAGGCTTGTGGTGTGAAGTAGAGTCGACATTACACTGTGTCCTCTGAAGGATGACTCACAGGAACAATTTCTCTTGGTCCCAGTGCCAGGAAACTCTGTGTTTCTCCAGGACACTTGGTTTACTTTTATGTTTTGGGCTCTACATGTCTGCTAAGTGACCATGTTTCCCTTTTAGCTTTGACTGTCGGGAAGCCCCAAATCACATTTGTGGCTCATCTCTCACAACTATATGGCAAGGATTTTGTACACCAATACTGCTCTCACCTTTCTCTTCCTGCCCTTCTCTTAAATTTCCTTCTATTGGTTAACAATGTGTTGTGTTGTATGCTGTAGTTGTAAACTAGTTCATTTTTTTTTTTTTTTAATGGAACATAGTGGAGAGGAAAAAAGAGAAAGTTAAATGTCAAAAAAGGGAGAGAAAAATGATTCTACTGACATTCTCCTTATTTTTAGCTGAAGAGCACCAATTCTGCTGGTCACCCTTTATTTTGGAGACAGAATCTTACTCTGTCGCCCTGGGTAGAGTGCTATGGCATTATCATAGTGATCCTCTTGCCTCAGCTTCCTGACTAGCTAGAACTTCAGGTGCCTGCCACAATGCCCAACTTCTGTTGGTCTCTTGAAGAAATAAAAGAAAAAGAATTGACACTTGTTATTTGGTACAGGTTACAGGTTACTGGTTAGGAACATCAAAACTACACGATTGATAAAAGAGGAAAATGCAAAATAAAACAATGAGATATTACTTTTTACCCAGAAAATTGGCAATAATTTTTTCTGACAATACCAAGAAGAAGCATGAATGGACATGAACAGGTGCTTCTTTGAGGCTGACTATAGATGCCACACACATGCAGGTGCACATAGCTATGACTCAGCAATCACACACCTAATTGTCCTGAGTCATATACCTAAGTGTCTGGGCTCCATAGGAGTTCTTAGACACACACACAGAAGACTTTACAGGAAATGTTTGTCTCAGCACTGTTAGCAATAGCAAAAAGAAGGAAGCATTTTCTCAAAAAGAGAAGGAAAAAGCCGAGCATGGTGGCTTATGTCTGTAATCTTAGCACTCTAGAAAGCTGAGGCCGGTGGATTGTCTGAGCTAATGAATTCGAGACCAGCCTGAGCAAGAGCAAGACCCCTGTCTCTAAAAAAAAGAAAGAAAGAAAGAAAGAAATAGCCAGGCATTATGGCAGGCGCCTATAGTCCCAGCTACTTGGGAGGCTGAGGCGAGAGAATTGCTTGAGCTCAAGAGTCGGAGGTTGCTGTAACCTATGACACCATGATACCATGGCACTCTGCAGAGGATGACAAAGTGAGATTCTATGTCAAAAAAAAAAAAAAAAAAAAGAGAATGAAAAATAAATTGTTGTCTAACAATATAGTATTATAAAATGCTATGTAGCTGGTGGATGAATCACCAGCCTGAGCAAGAGTGAGTGAGACCGCGTCTCTAAAAACTAGCCAGGCGTTGTGGCAGGCACCTGTAGTCCCAGCTACTTGGGAGGCTGAGGCAAGAGAATGGCTTGAGCTTGGGAGTTGGTTTTTTTTTTTTTCTTTTCTTTTCTTTTATTTTTTTTGTTTTTTTTTAACTTTTATTTATTTATTTATTTTTTATTATAGATAAAAATATGCACCTTAGATGTGGCCCAACCCATTACCCTCCCTCTACCCAAATCTCCCCCCTCCCTTCCCCTTCCTTGGTCCTTTCCCCATAGTCTTGTGGTATAGTTGGGTTATAGCCTTCATATAGTTTAGCTTCATAGTAGGGCTGAGTACATTGAATACTTTTTCTTCCATTCCTGGGATACTTTGCTAAGGAGAATATATTCCAGCTCCATCCATGTAAACATGAAAGAGGTAGTCTCCAACTTTCTTTAAGGCTGCATAGTATTCCATGGTATATACATGTACCACAATTTGCTAGTCCATTCGTGAGTTGAAGGGCACTTGGGCTTCTTCCATGACTTAGCAATTATGAATTGGGCTGCAATAAACATTCTGGTACACATGTCTTTGTTATGTTGTGACTTTTGGTCTTCTGGGTATAAACCTAGAAGAGGAATTATAGGATCAAAAGGCAGGTCTATTTTTAGGTCTCTAAGTATTCTCCAAACATCCTTCCAGAAGGGACATATTAGTTGGCATTCCCACCGCAGTGTAGAAGTGTGCCCTTTCCTCCACATCCATGCCAACATTTCTGGTTTTGGGATTTTGTTATGTGGGCTACTCTTATTGGGGTTAGGTGATATCTCAAAGTAGTTTTGATTTGCATTTCTCTGATGATTAAGGATGATGAGCTTTT
>CAUYPK010046041.1:0-10515 GCA_963574355.1 Loris lydekkerianus
ATGTTAACAAATGGAAAAACATACCATGCTCATGGCTGGGAAGAATCAACATTGTTAAAATGTCCATACTACCCAAAGCAATATACAATTTTAATGGAATCCCTATTAAAGCTCCACTGTCATACTTTAAAGATCTTGAAAAAATACTTTGTTTTATATGTAAACAGAAAAACGTTCAAATAGCCAAGACATTACTCATAAATAAAAACAAAGCAGGAAGAATCATGCTATCAGACCTCTGACTATACTATAAATCAATAGTGATCAAAACAGCACGGTTCTGGCACAAAAACAGAGAAGTAGATGTCTGGAGCAGAATAGAGAACCAAGAGATGAATCCAGCTACTTACCATTATTTGATCTTTGACAAACCAATTAAAAACATTCAGTGGGGAAAAGATTCCCTATTTAACAAATGGTGCTGGGTGAACTGGCTGGCAACCTGTAGAAGATTGAAACTGGACCTATACATTTCACCATTAACTAAGACAGAGTCTCACTGAATTAAAGATTTAAACTTAAGACATGAAACTATAAAAATACTAGAAGAGAGTGCAGGGAAAACCCTTGAAGAAATCAGTCTGGGCGAGTATTTTATGAAGAGGACCCCCCGGGCAATTGACGCAGCTTCAAAAATACACTACTGGGTCCTGGTCAAACTAAAAAGCTTCTGCACAGCCAAGAACACAGTAAGTAAAGCAAGCAAACAGCCCTCAGGATGGGAGAAGATATTTGCAGGTTATGTCTCTGACAAAGGTTTAATAACCAGAATCCACAGAGAACTCAAACGTGTAAGCAAGAAAAGAAAAATTGATACCATCGCAAGCTAGGCAAGGGAGTTGAAGAGAAACTTCTCTGAAGAAGACAGGCGCACAGCCTACAGACATATGAAAAAATGCTCATCATCTTTAATCATCAGAGAAATGCAAGTCAAAACTACTTTGAGATATCATTTTACTCCAGTAAGATTAGCCCGTATCACAAAATCCCAAAACCAGAAATGTTGGCGTAGATGTGGAGGAAAGGGCACACTTCTACACTGCTGGTGGGAATGGAAATTAATACATTCCTTTTGGAAAGATATTTGGAGAACACTTAGAGATCTAAAAATAGATCTGCCATTCAATCCTATAATTCCTCTACTAGGTATATACACAGAACACCAAAAATCACATTATAACAAAGATATTTGTACCGGAAGGTTTATTGCAGCCCAATTCATACTTGCTAAGTCATGGAAAAAGCCCAGGTGCCCATCGATCCATGAATGGATCAATAAACTGTGGTATATGTGCACCATGGAATATTATGCACCCTTTAAGAAAGATGGAGACTTTATCTCGTTTACATGGATGGAGCTGGAACAAGTTCTTCTTACTAAATTATCTCAAGAATGGAAGAAAAAGTATCCAATGTACTCAGCCTTACTATGAAACTAATTTATGGCTTTCACATGAAAGCTATAACCCAGTTATAACCTAAGAATAGGGTGAAGGGGGAGAGGGACGGGAGGGAAGGGGGAGGATGTGCGGAGGGAGGATGATTGGTGGGATTACGCCTGCGGTGCATCTTAGAAGGGTACACGTGAAACTTAATAAATGTAGAATATAAATGTCTTAACACAATAACTAAGAAAATGCCAGGAAGTCTATGTTAACCAGTGTGATGAAAATGTGTCAAACTGTCTATAAAACCAGTGTACGGTGCCCCATGATTGCATTAGTTACACAGCTATGATTTAATAATTAAAAAAAAAATGAAGAGTAGAGTGCAAATTCTCAATATGGAAACCTATATCCATTAGAAAATAAATAACTATCTCTCTTCCCTTCTTTCCATTCTCCTTCTTTTTCTTCTTCTCTCCCTCTAATAAACAGAGTAAGGCATTCTCCTTGCTCACTCCACTATAATGACTGTAAACTTATCCTTTCTGAATAAAACAAAATGCATCAAAGGAAAGATTGAGAAATGCCGGCTGTTTCTGATGCAAAGATATTTTCAAAGTGAACAAAAGATGGTCATGGGACTTCCTGGGAAATAACATTTCCTATATTTCCAGACTATTTGCTTCATCTGATAAAATCAAATTTCTTGTTTGCCCCAAATATTGAAGTTTTATCCAGATTTGGAAACCTGCTAACATCACTGAGAAATCTTGACCTTCAAGAGTGATAATATAGTACATATACTATTTACCCTATAACATTTGAAAAAAATGTATATTGTGATAAAAACAGAACACCATAATGTTGCCCCATGCTGCTCATTCCTTGTAGCATATATCATTTAACTGATTTAATTGAATATTTAACCAACTGCACTTTTCTCCAGGACCTTAGGCAAAAAAAAATCCTTACCTAGTTTAGAGTAATAAAAATAATAATAATAATAATCCACTATTTTCAGAAAATGGAAAGTGCTAACCCTCATCCTTGTGGGGTGCTAATGACATCAAAATGCCATAAAAGTGATAGAGAAAAAAAACCAAAGAACCAATTACCTACATAAGGACATCCCAGACAGAAAGACAAGGTTTCAAAGGTAGAGTGTAAATTATCAAGTATGGAAACCTATATCCATGAGTAACTTCTTCATTCTAAGCCTAATCTGATAAAGCAGAAATTTGGGATTGCCTTGAAGAGTGTCAGTGACCTGACGGACAAAGTTTAACAGTGGGAAGCTCTTGCCACTTAAGATGATGATCTGTACAAGAGTTACCCATGTGCAGAAATGTATGAAAACTCACCAACTGAGCACAGAAGTTGATAAAAACAGAACAGCATCAGAAGGTCTCCTCTGTTGGAGACTGGGGGCCGACTTATTCTGTGGGCCTAGAAGATAATTCTCTACCTTCATTTATCCAAAGCTCTCTATAATATTCAGTAACATGGACATGATTGACTTTTCTGCTCCTGTTTTGTTCTACAACTCCCATGTCTTTTCTCATTTTCGGATGGAAGATTACCACTGTCATTCTCAGTAAAGGGAGTACCTACAGCACATAGTAACCCGCAGCCTTGGGATGAAATTGGAGACGTTCAAGTATGCGTTTTGGTGGAGACTGGTCTATCTGGCTCTAAACCTCCTGGATCTCATACTCATTCTTGGTGAGGAAGAGAAATATGGATAGCATGTCTACAGCAGGAACCCTAATACACATACAGAAGAAAGAAACCTGCATAGAGGAGCAAAGGGAGGGGAATAAAACCTGTGATCATTGTCCATGGTTGGCTGTCAGCCCTGAGACTACAATTTCCTACATGGACACTGGTAGCTCCAGTGACAGCAAGAAAATAAACCCATATCCTTATATTGTACCCAGGTTGAAACCCCATTTTCCAGCATCTTTCGGGCCTGCCTTCCTCCCACCCCACCTGTACAATCTCTAGATTTGAGGCATCTAGCCTCAGGGAACCCTGCTCCATCCTTCCCCTCCCTGATTCCCAGGCACACTCCCTAAGAAGATACGTTCTGGCACGGGAGCTGATGTTCCATTGTTGGTGAACATACCATCATTAAGAGTTTTTGGAAAACTCATCAAATTCAATGAACGCATTTTCTTCACAGTCTATTTAGAATTATTCCTAATAAAATAATAAACATAAAAAAACAAAGATGTATTCTAGCCAACTGTCCAAGCCTTAGAGATCAAAACAGATAATACTAAAAATACAGCAGAACCTCTGTAAGTTGATCACCCAAGGGACTCTAACAAACTGGTGAACATATGCAGATGGTCAACATAAAGAAGTAGGCCTAGTATATATTGGATACATGTGGTACGTGCCCTATCCATGAAAATTAGGTCCACTTAAGGGGATGGTCAATGTAGGGAGGTGGTCAACCATGGAGGTTCTCCTACAGTTTCTTTATCCATGTGTGTATTAAATACATAGCAGTCCCCTAAAGGAGAAAAGCATCACAAATTATGTTTCCCAACTTTTCTTATTATCGCCTCCCTTAAGGAGTCTTTTTAGATATTTTTTCTAATTACACTCCACCATAAAATTTTAATACTGTGTATCTATTTATCAAAAGTGTATATATCTATGGTTTATTTATACATTAAAAAAGCAAACTTTTATTCACCAAGCAAAACCCAATTTTCTTACCCTTAAGGGAGATTTAACCCTGTTAAGAATGCATGATCTTGAAGCATGTAACAATTGAGGTCATTTTGCCCCTTCCTGCTTCTCTAACATTTAGTGGAAGAGAAGTCATCAGAAACATCATCTTTCCAATAGACTCGTCAGTGATTTGTATTGAAGGGTCCAGCACAGCAAAGTCTTTCTCTCCTGAGAGTGTAAAACCCAAGGGCTCTTCCTGCAGTGCTTCTATCTCTCATCTTCCACCAGAAGTTCTATAGAATTAGCAAGTGCTACCCTCAAGCTAATGCCAACCCTATCTGCTCTTTCTTCAGTCTTATAGCCGTTTTATTTATATAGCAAAACACAAACACAGTGGAACCACATCCCACTCCAGAAACTAGATGAATGGACTCACTTCTTGCCGTTTGAAGTTCTGGACGTATTCTTCAAACTGTTCATCTTTTGTCTCATCAGCTTTTCCCAGCTTCTGAAGGACCTAATTTGTGAATAAAACAAAATGGCTTGATTTAATAACGTTTTCAAAGGAAGATGTGCCTTTTCAGTTAAAGAGCACAGCAAGGCTGTTGCTTTGCTCTTCAGGAGTTTGAGGAAACTCCATCTTCAGCATTACTGCTTTTTTCCATTCTGGAAGCATTCTCAACCTGGTGGCTTTGGAGTTGAACAGACATCTGGTACAAGTCTTGATAAGTAATCAGTACTTAATTGTGTCTTCCACCATGAACCAAAGCCATTTGACTAAAGTATTAATATATTTCATAGGGATAGAATTACTGAAGCCAGGCAAGTTCTCCCCACCATCTTCCTATACTCCCTGCAATTCAACAAACACTCAAAGAGGCCATGGGATACACAAGGCCCCAGGTTGAACACAGGTCATCCAAACTGCAAAGATGAATAAAAAAAGACCCCAACATGTAATTCTAAAAAGCATGTATCTAGTGGAATAGACAAGGCAGGTTCATAAATAACAAATCAAAGACAACGGGCTATTAAGAGTTCTGAGGGGGTTGCAAAGTGTTATTAGCAATATCCCTTAGACTCTAAGGCTTAGAGCTAAAGTCTTCTGGGAGTGCTCTGTAGAGGTTATTTAAATTGTGCTGTTAGAAATTCCAATAGAGGAGGGAGGGTAATGGGTGGGACCTCACCTACTGTGCATATTGCAAGGGTACATGTCAAATATATTAATAGTAGAGTATAAATGTCTAAACACAACAATAAGTGAAGTGAATGCTGTTAACCAGTTTGATGTAAACATTCCAAATTGTATATAAAATCAGCACATGGTACCCCATAAATGCAGTAATGTACACAGTTATGATCTAATAATAATAAAAGAAATTCCAATAGACAGGCATGTGGCAGTGCCTTCCAGCCAAGGAAGGAGGCCTAAACAAAGATCCTTAGAAAAATCTGTTTGTATTATGGGACTAGGGGTGAATAGAGGAGTCCCCAAGTTACAAACATTCAACTTACATAAAACTTGCACTTACAAACAGAGGAGGCTATTATAGTAAGTCCCCAAGTTTTAAACATTTGGCTGATGTAACCTGTACTTACCAATGGAGGCTATTACCGCTAATAGGTAAAGGTGCCTGCTCCAACTTACATCCAGTTCAACTTAAGAACAAAGCTACAGAACCCATCTTGATCATAACCTGAGGAATGCCTGTCGTTGGGTTTATTTAGACCTAGAGCATAGTACTAGGGACCAGGACAGGCAGTTGTTAGAGACGCAGCAGAAAGTCACTTTGGGACAGAGCAGAAGATTCCTGAGAGTCGTGGTTAGGTTCATTACTCAATATTCTCACATCTTGTACCCAAAACACCAACTTATTCAAGAATGTGAATACTCCATAAACACTGCCTTCTAGGAATACACACACCCAATGATGTTACCAAAAATCTTTTTGTGAAACATGAACATTTGGGCATTAAAATATATAGTCATACAAATCACTTTTTAATGAGTAGATTTTGTATCAGATAATGCAAATTTGTTTCCCAAAATCAAAGTTAAGAACATGGGCAAATTGAACCGAAGCAACGACTCAGGAAGGCCCGGCCTGAAACTGCCTCTACCTAGATACAGCCAATGTGGTACCATGCCACTGGCCCGACCCTGTCACTCACCTCTTCCCCCGCCTTCTTTCCCTGCCCCTTCTCCACAATAAAAAAATAAATAAATAAAAAAAGACCCTTCTTTTCACAATATTTAAAAAATTGACATATAAAATTGTATATGTGCTACATGTTTTGAAGTATAAATACATTGTAAATGGTTAAATCTAGCTAATTAACAAAGGCACAAACTCACATAATTACCATTTTTATGGCAAGAACACTTAATATCCACTGTCTCAACATCTTTCAAGAATACAGTATGTCATCATTAATATTGTCCCCATGCTGTATAATAGATCTCTTAAACTCATTCTTCCTATCTAACTATAAATATGTATCCTTTGACAAATAAGGACTTTTAACGCAAGAACAGAGTGAGAAAAATCACCTAAAACTTAAAATAAGGCGAAAGAGATCACAGGTTGCTCTTCAGGGCAATACTTAGTTTGCAATTTTGATTTGCTTCCTCTTGACTGGGCTATTTTATAATTCTATACAGACAGATATTAACATAAGGATTTCTTTCTGGTAAAGTTGCAAATAGTTTCTCTCCAATTATCTAACAAAAAGGATAACCCCAAAAGTGAGAGTTTAGGGCCCTTTAGGAAGTTGACCAGTTTTGTGTCTAGCCCAGCAATCTTATTCTAAAACTCCTTGATTAAATAGCCTACAAATATCTGGCTCCTCGAATACACCTTGAACCAGTTTAACATCTTACAAGACGCTTTAATAATTAACAAGTTGACTAACGTCTTTGACATATGTTTATTTTATGTTTATATGAAAATCTTTTTCTTTTTAACTTTTGAAAAAAGTACTCTTTGGGTGGTGCCTATGGCTCAGTGAGTAGGGTGCCGGCCCCATATACTAAGGGTGGCAGGTTTGAACCCAGCCCTGGCCAAACCGCAACACCAACAACAACAACAACAACAACAAAAAAAAATAGCTTGGCGTCTTAGCAGGCACCTGTAGTCAAGCTACTCAGGAGGCTGAGGCAAGAGAATTGCCTAAGCCCAGGAGTTGGAGGTTGCTGTGAGCTGCAACACCATAGGACTCCACTGAGGGCAATAGAGTGAGACTCTGGGCTCCGAGCTGTCGGGTTTGAATCCAGCCTGGGCCCACCAAATAAAAATGACGGCTGCAACCAAAAAATAGCCAGGAGTTGTAGCAGGCACCTGTGGTCCCAGCTACTTGGGAGATGGAGGCAGGAGAATCGCTTGAGCCCAGGAGTTGGAGGTTGCTGTGAGCCATGATGCCATAGCACTCTACCTAGGGTGACAGCTTGAGGCTCTGTCTCAAAAAAAAAAAAAAAAAAAAAAAATTGAGATTCTTTCTCTAAAAAAAAAGAAAGAAAGAAAAAAGTACTCTTTAACAAATGGATCAGCTTAGAAGGGTTATGCAAATACAAGGTATTGTTATTATTTTGGGAAGGGAAAGAGGCCTTATGTAACTCTTCTTGATAAGTATGTTACAATTTAAATAGAGTGATGCCTTATTGGGTAATACTCCACCCCGGCCTCCAACTCTCTAAGCTTCTGCCTTCTTGCTGGACACCTTGCATAGCGAGGTGATGGTGGCCAGCCCAGGAATTCTCGGGCCCTTAGGGACCTCTGTCTTCCTGACCAGGGATGCAAAATGTCCCTAAGGAAGAGCTGCTGCCTTGGCTTTTTGCTCCTCCCCAGCACCTGGGCAAGTGACTTTTATCTGCCTTGGCTGCAGCTGCCATCTTTTTCTCTTTTTTTTAACTTAATTTATTTATTTTAATTAAGTCATTTGTACATAGATCATGAATACATTTATGCCATTATGGGATTCAATGTGTTGATTCTTTGTACAAATTGGAGTGCTTACATCCTACTAATCAACACAGCCTTCACCTCATTTATCCAATTACAGCATTAAGACATTTGTGTTCTACAGCTGATAGATCCACCTGTACTTACAATATGTTCCATAGGTGTGGTCCCCCTACTAACCCTTCCTCTATGCACCCACCCCCCTCCCCTCCCTTCTCCCTCCCCTTCCCTCCTTCATCCTAGGCTATAGTTGTGTTCATTATTCATATGCAAGTGTGAGTGATTATAAATCAGTTTCACAGTAGTAATGAGTACATTGGATTTTTTTTCATTCCTGAGACACTTTACTGAGAAGAATATTTTCCAGCTCCATCCATGTAAACATAAAAGTACAGTCTTCATTTTTTAATGCTGCATAGTATTCTATAATATACATATACCACAATTTATTAATCCATTAATGGGTCGATGGGCACTTGGGCTTCTTCCATGACTTGGCAATTATGAATTGAGCTGCAATGAACAATCTGGTGCAAATATCTTTATTGCCAAATGATTTTTTGGTCCTCTGGATATATACCTAGAAGAGGAACTGCAGGATCAAATGGCAGGTCTACATTTAAGATCCCTGAGTGTTCTCCAAACTTCCTTCCAAAAGTAACATACTAGCTTGCATTCCCACCAGCAGTGCAGAAGCGTTCCCTTTTCTTGACATCCACACCAACATCTATAGTTTTGGGATTTTTGTGATGTGGGCTACTCTTACTGGAGTTAGATGGTATCTCAGAGTGGTTTTGGTTTGCATTTCTCTGATGATTAAAGATGATGAGCATTTTTTCATGTGTCTGTAGACCGTGCACCTGTCTTCTTCAGAGAAGCTTCTGTTCATGTCTCTTGCCCACAGTGAAATGGGATCACTTGTATTTTTCTTAGTAATAAATTTGAGTTCTCTGTGGATTCTGGTTATTAGACCTTTGTCAGAAATATAACTTGCAAAAATCCTCTCCCATTCTGAGGGCTATTTGCTTTACATAGTGTGTTCTTGGCAGTGCAGAAGCTTTTTAATTTGATCAGATCCCAGTGATGTATTTTTAATGTTGCTTCAAGTTGCCTGGAGTGTCCTCCTCATAAAGTATTCTCCAAGGCCACTTTTTTCCAGTGTTTCCCCTGCCCTCTCTCTAAGAATTTTTATAGTTTCATGTCAAGTTTAAGTCCTTTAACCAGTGAGAATCAATTTCTGTTAGAGAAGAAAAGTGTGGGTCCAGTTCTAGTCTCCTACAGGTCACCAGCCAATTCACCCAGCACCATTTATTGAATAGGGTATCTTTCCCTCAATTTATTTTGTTGATAGTCTTATCAAAAATCAAACGATGATAAGTGTCTGGGTTCACCTCTTGCTCTTCACTTCTGTTCCATATATCTACCTCTCTATTTTTGTGCAATTACCATGCTGTTTTGATCACTATCAATTTATAATATAGTCTAACGTCAGAAGGCATGATTCCTCCGGCTTTATTTTATTTCTGAGTAATGTCTTGGCTATTTGAGGTTTTTTCTATTTCCATATAAAATGAAGGACTAATTTTTCCAGGTCTTTAAAGTATGACAGAGGTGCTTTAATAGGGATCATGTTAAATCTGTAAATTGCTTTAGGTAGTATAGACATTTCAACAATGTTTATTCTTCCCAGCCCTGAGCATGGTATATTTTTCCATTTGTTAAGATCTTTAGCTATTTCTTTTCTCAGAGTTTCATAGTTCTCTTTATACAGATCTTTCATGTCCTTAGTTAGATACACTCACAGATATTTCATCTTCTTTGGCACTGTTGTAAAGGGAATAGAGTCCATGATTGTTTTTACCCTTTGACTATTGTTGGCATATACAAATGCTACAGATCTGTGAGTGTTAATTTTGTATCCTGAAATGTTGCTTTACTCCTTGATCACTTCTAGGAGTTTTATAGTTGATTCCCAGAGGTTTTTCAAATATATATCATATCATCTGCAAAGAGTGACAGTTTGATCTCCTCTGGTCCTATTTGGATCTCCTTGATTGCCTTCTCTTGCCTGATTGTGGTGACTAAGACTTCCATTACAATGTTAAAAAGCAGTAGAGACAGTGGGCATTCTTGCCTGGTTCCTGATCTGAGTGGAAATGATTTCAATTTTACGCCATTCAATACGATATTGGCTATAGGTTTGCTGTAGATGGCCTGTATCAGTTTAAGAAATGTTCCTTCTATACGTATTTTCTTAAGTGTTCTGATCAAGAAAGGATACTGGATATTATCAAAAGCATTTTCTGCATCAATTGAGAGAATCATATGGTCTTTGTTTTTTAATTTGTTTATGTGATATATTATATTTATAGATTTACATATATTTTTCCATCCTTGGGACCCTGGGATGAAACCCACCTGGTCGTGATGTATAATTTGTTTGATGTGTTGTTGGATTCTGTTTGCTAGGATCTTATTGAATATTTTTG